>RJWJ010021372.1:0-27955 GCA_004363605.1 Indri indri
CCTCGGCCTCCCAGAGTGCTAGGATTACAGGCGTGAGCCACCGCGCCCAGGCTTCTATTACATTCTTTCTAGAGAATAAACCTCCGGACTCCTTCTAGGGTGGGAGAATGGTAATTGCCTGGCTTTACGGAATGGTTAGGGTGGAAGGGGGTAGATCTGGAGATCTAGCTGCTTTAATCAATCATGTTATTTTTAGTCTTGCCCAAACCAATTCCTATGGAGCCTGTTGCCTCCAATTCCTGAACCTTTGATGGATTTGGCTTGCTCCCCGGCTTTCTCCACTGCTGAGTCATTTACCACTCATCCTTTTGCTTTTGTTGCTATGATCTTTTCTTCCCTTTCCTTGTGGACTGTTGTAATTAATTAAAAAAGAACAACTTTTATTTTGGCAAGGTTTTCATGAGGCACCAGGGTAAAAGCTCTCTTCCAAGGTAATCTTAAAGTAAAAAAGTTTGCCCAAGCCAAAAGTTTAACCATGATTTCATGAAATAAACAACAGTAAAAAATGCATAGCAGTGGTTATACATTCAAGTAATATCCTTGCTGCATGGATTCAGACCAGAACAGAGGCAGTTAACCTTCTTCGGGGGAGTATTTTCCTACATTAAACACCTCCTCATGCCGCCTTTTAAATGGACAATTGCTCATCTCAAAGAGCTCAGTATTCTCAGACAGCAGTTTGTAACAGATAAGGATGGAGAGAATTGATTTTAGAAATGCTAATATCTGGTATGTATCATAATTATTATGTTATTATGGTAGATATTTTGCATTCACTTACTCTTTTAACAAATATTCTTTGAGCCCCTACTATGTGCCAAGACCCACCTAGACACCGGTGCTTTCTGAAAGAAATGTAAATAAAAATGACAGAATTAGTAATGTCAACAACTATAATCTCCCTTGAAGCAAAGACATAAAGTATGTTAAATTAGGAAAAGTTAATAAAAGTTATACAATCTCGAATCCCTCATCAAATATGAAAAATTGTGACAGAGAACAATCTGTAGTCACTACCCCTTTCTTCTACCTGTTGATCTAAAGTGTTATTATAGTCAGTGTACAAATGGTTATAACTTAGGGATTATTCAGTAGCCACACCAGAATAATAAAACCATAATTTTAAAAAATAGACCATTATCATCACCTTGTTTCTTTTACACCTTGTTTCCATTACAAAGCAACTTGGAGTCTAAGTTGGTATTGGTTCAGTTCAGTGTTCCTGAAAAGGGGGTCTGAGGTCGCAGGTTCCAAATACTAAATTACTTGCACAATACTTTCATTTGATCTGTGAGTTTTAATATAACATATGAAACAGAACTCACAAAGTACAGTAAGACACTTCAGTCTTTGTCCAGAACTATGTGGGGTATTCCTTAATCCTTTCATGAATTTCATTTGTCTATAGCTTATGTAACTTTACTTGACAACTAAAAACTTCTATCTTTATCTTACAGAAAATTTGTCTTCTTTATTTACGTAACTGGACATATCATAATAGTTAAGAACAAGACTCTGGAGCTAAATTACCTGGGTTTAATCTTGGCTCTGTCATTTGCTAACTGCATGATCGTGACCAAATTACTCATGTTCTCTATGCTTCATTTTCCCCGTCTGCAAAATGGAGACGATGATAGCAGGATTAACATGAGATAATTCATGTTGACCTTGAAGAGCATGTATCCTTATCTTTATAATTATTGTCTATAATTATCGTTCCAGATTTAATATGGAGAAAAAAGTACTTACAAAAATTTCTCTCCCAAAAGGATCTATCTCCTTCCTTTAGTCTGTGGCATGTGTTAATTTTCTCTTTGGCTGTTAACATTTCCATTTATTTTGGCCATCGGAATAAAGCCATGATTATTATTACTCCATTTTCAAAATAAGCAGCCTGAGATTCTGATGTTAAGGGATTTGCCCAGGGTCCACACTTAAATCCAGGTCCTTTATTCACAAATCGCATGCTCATTTCATTACATCGAATGGCCTCCATATAAAACAGCAAATGGCAAGAAACTATCAATTTCAATTTGCATATATTTTGTTTTAAGGAAATGACTTTGGCTCCTGTCATTGAAGAAAATGCTGACAGCAATGACATCATGTACAAAGATATAGTTAGAAAGGTTAATTCATCCCAAGGCACTTCTATACCATGAAAGCCAGAACACTGCAGCTCTTTGAATGGCTGTAACTTTGGGGGATTCAGGCTCTCAAACTCCTGGTGAGCCTAAAGCCTTTCCTATGAAGAGAATAAGTAAGTTACTGAAAAGCAACCTGAATGTCATTCAAAGCAGACTGTCAAGATGCATATAGTTTGTAAATATATGTCCATGTTTATATAAGTGCAAATTTTGGAGAGGGGTAAAATATTTATTAGTTTTTTTTAAACTGTTTTTACACTTGAGGTATCTGAAGGACCGGATTTATAATGATAATTTTTAAATTGGTTTTGTTGATTTATAAGCTTAAGGTGTGGTAACACCAGAATCTGTCATTTTTGCTTATTTTTTTATTTCCCATCCTTATTCTTGGTAAGGAGAAGACCCTATAACAGCAAAGCACATGAAAATTAGGCTTTGAGAAGCGATTGGTATTAGTGTAAAATAGGGTTTTTTTTTTCTTTTCTGTAGATACTGACATATGTCCAGTATCAACCTACAACACAAGAGGCAAAGAGTTTCAGCCTTGACTCAAAGGAAACGGGGCAAGAGACTTGGGAACATAACACTCAAGGGATGAAGAGCGGAGGAAGGAGGAAGAGATGCAAGAAAAAAGGTACCTGCCGCTACACCATAATTCTAGACACTACGGGACCTAACACAGGACTACAGAGGCATGATTATTCCCAAGCATGAGATGAGAGAGAATTGCACAATACAAAGACCTTATCAAGGGTTGAAATACTGTGTAATGATCTTAACTGAAATTTTTTGACTTTTTTTTAAGTGTAAATGAATTAATTGTCCAAATGCCTAAAAATCAGTGAAAACCCTGCTTAAAGACAGGACACCAACAAGACAATGCTGCTAAGAACCTAGATTCTGAGCCCCTGGATTCTTTGTGCAACAAAAAGCTTCCCATTGTATCTAGAGCAATAAAAAGTTGAAAATACAATTGAATAAATTATTTCATTCTTCAATATCTACCACCTCTGCATAATTAGGTCATCATTCCTTCTATATCCTTTTTTTAAATACTTTATTTTTAATATGTAGAAAACATAAAAAGGACCTTAGGAGCTAGCAGATATATTTTTGTCTTTGCCCTTATTGTATTCTTTGTTTCAATCTATAAATGATATGTGAAACAAAGCAGTTTCATTAATATTAAAATATACATACAACGCATGTCTAAATTTCAAGCAGAGAGACTTTGTCCAATCACCCAGGTGTGGCCAGAAACATTTGAAGCTGAGTTGCGCCCCAAGATCCTCTCACCACCCTTCCACCTAGATGGAGGGGCTCTCTCACCTGAGTGCCAAGGCTGAAAGGGAGGTGGCCTCAGGCACAGAGTGGAACAACGCCTTGTCTTGGGCTACTTTGTTTGGTGATCATTTGGGGAAAAACAACTCCTTATTTGGAGCTGTTTATTCTTTCTGGCCTTCTCCCTTTCCTGGGACCTCCAGTGACCCCCTCCCTGAGGTCAAGGGAACCCACTGGGATGCTACTGCCCCAGGAAGCTCGTTCCTGGCCATGGCGGCCGGCTTTGCACCTTCAGCACAGGCAAGCCTGAGATCGGCAAGATTACCTCTGTTGGCCTTGTTTAATAATTAGCTCTGCCCTTTTCAAAGTAACACATTTCCCAAGTCTGAAACGACGTAAATAAATCAAATTTCTGAAAGCTCAATTTTAGGAGTAAAGACAGAATGAAATAAAATACGCTGTGCCATTCTTCATGAGAACATGGGGACAGGAATAAAGAAAAGAGCAATAACTGAAATCTCTGTTCTTTAGTTCAGTCATTTGATCTTCTCCTGCCTGAACCTTTTACCAGAGCCAACTTGATAGCAATGCAACTGATAGATACAAATTTTACTTCTACTCTTCAGCACCTATCAGAGATGATGGCAAAGCCACGTTTGTCCAAAGACAGGTGGAAAAGATGTGGGGAGTAAAAGAGCAGAGAACACTGAGGTCTAGCTCCCCAGTGCCTGTGTAATGGAGCATTAGCTGCGTCATGTGTGTGTAATTTCGTGCCGAAGCCCAGATGGACGTGTGGGACACAGTGTAAGAGTTTCTGCGACTTGCTCTTGATAATATTTTCCTGCTTTGCATGGACATTCTAACAAAACAGAGAAAGTTTTAGTTAATTAGATGCATCAGTATGTATCTATTAAGTGAAAGGTAAATAGTACCTTGTGCCGTTGGGGGAGGGAAAGGATCCAGCTGGATGGAGCACAGCTACTGAGAAGAACCACCTTCTGCTATGGGCCTCCTTCTGTGAGGCTGGGATGGCATCCAGCATCAATGATGGGTGGTTTCAGACAGACTCACTCTAATATGTAGACTCAGTGAGCCAGAGAGAAAGACCAAGTCATGCAATTGTACCCTATCCTACTCTGAATCAACTGCAGTTTCTACCTTACAGCATCTGGCCATGTGAGATTTAGATCCAGGTTGCAACTCTATGCTGAGAAGCAGCAGAATTTAAGCAATTGTTGCTCCTGACTCAGAGAGATCATATCACTCCATGTATTTAGGTGGCGATGTTTTAGACGTTAGTGAAAAACCATTAAAAATGAGTATTGGGCCCAACTACTTTGTCTTAGTGAATCAGATTTTTTTTCTCTCTTTTAGGAAGCAACACAGAGTTAAGCCAGTAGAAATCCAAAGGGAGCTCAACTAAATCAGATTTAAAGGGAATGCAGTGGCTTCACCAACATCCCAGAGATTCCTGGAAACTTAATGAGGCTGCTCGTGTGCGAGTAGCAACCTGGCCCAGGAGGTGAGCCTGTTTGGCAAGTGGTTGAGTGAATCAGAGGAGCAGCACCACGGGCGGGTGCCAATCAGGTGCTCCCCTTGAATGAGGAAGCAGTAGGGAAGGGGAAAGGGAAAAGGCCCACTGTGGATAGAAGCAAACCATGGTTGTTAGCAACATCTCTTGGTCTCCAGGGAAAATTGGAACTTGGGGCCAGAGAAAAGGCAAGCTGTGAGATTTCTTGGGGAACAAGTGCTCTGATAAGCACTGTTGCATACTAAAGGCAAACCTGCAGAGTCTGCTATCACACTGACCTATTTTCAAACCCAAACTTAGTCATTTCTTAATCATTGCCTATCGTTTCCATCTAAGGCAAATTAGTTTTTCTCAGGAACAGAGTGAATTTTGTAATAGTACCTCATCTTAGAGGGCACTTACAAGGATTAAAGGAAATGATATTTATCAGGCATTTATCACTATGCCCAATATACAGTGAGTGCTCACAGCTGCTGCCAAGGAAAGGAACAGTGTCTCTCTTCTCAAGAACATTGTAACCTTCCACCCAAGTGGGGAGGAAGGTACCAGAAGCCGAGTGGGTATTGCCCAGCCGCACACCAGGACATCTACATGTCAGGCAGGGCAAATCATCATGGCAAAAACAAAACTACCTGTAATGATAAAAGGTAGAAGGGGCAATTTATTTTAAAGATCTTGGAACACCTCAGGGAAATTCAGAGAGGGACATGCAGTTAGGCCACAAGAATAAGTTGAAGCAGAAGGCCTGGACCCAATTGCTTTGTCTTGTTGAGTAGGATTTTCTTTTTCCTGTTCCACAAAGCAACACAGAGCTAAGAAAGAAAAGTAACAGGAAAGTTGCTACTGCAGCCTGGACCCTGTCCCTAACATGATTTTCTCTCTAGGTTTTGTTTCACTGTCTGTTTTGCTGGGGTCATTGCTATGGAGATGTGTAATTGTGAAGTCCAAGTAGAAAATACTCTTGGATTTACATTTTACAGTCTAGTCCCTCACAGAGAGACTAACTTATCTTTTCCAGGTCCAGTTTCAAGCATGCTAGGAAAGACAGTAATTGTCCAGCTTGGTCAATGTAGCCACCCTTAGATCATAGCCATGTCCGTGACGGACACAGCTTGGGTCAGTTGCTCAGGCCCGAGTCAGCCTCATTGGCCACTGGGGCAGAGTCATGTCAGGCTAACACAGTGTCTCTCATGGTATCCATGTGCCTGGGGGTAGAGGGGACAGTTCCCAGATGAAGTGGAATTCTTGGCAGGCAGAGTTTTGGAAGACTCAGCCCAGAGCCCTCTCCATGCTGGAAAGGCAATGTGATGATGGAAGCAAATCCCTTTTACCATATTCTTGGATTCTGTGGAATTATCATGCTCTAAACTTGCCTTCTCCAGAGAGGCAGAATGAACTATGTCATCAGGGATGAGGGGTTGGAGAAACTGAAAACACGATCTTTGTACCACTTTTTGAAATGGGTCTTTTGGAGTCCGACAGCCCAATGCAAACAACTCAGGATTTCCTTGACCTCCATTGATCGATATAATGTAAAAGTTAAGATGTGGGATTGAGTCTTGGTTGTGTCCCGGAATAACTTTGTGACTCAGGGTATATTGCTAAGATATGGTTTCTTCATGTAAAAAATGAAGATAACAAAGACCATCTATCCAGTGTTGTGAGAAAATACATAGCACATGCTTGGTACGGTGCGCGTGACATAGTACTCAAGAGACATTAGCTGTCATTGTTTATACTTCTTAAACAATTTTCATTCAACAGATTCATAATATACAACCCTAAATTATAGATATCAGTGTCTCCTGCCTTCTTGGGGTCCCTTATTGTCTTTATATGACAGCCCTCCCTCAGTATTCTCATAGTAGAAGCTCACTAAATATTGACCAGATATTGAATAATGAGTGAATGATGACTGGTCCAGATGGCTGGTGGTCCTATGTATGTTTTCTATTGTCTCTTCAGGGCTCTGCAAACAGGCAGCACCCTGTGGTAACACAACTGGAACATACTTTGTGAGCTGGCATCTATCGTAATTTTAGATGAATTAGTTCCATTTATTTGTTCATTTGTTTATTCATTTAATAAATATTTATTGAATGTCTACTAATACTCCAGATGTGGGCCAATTTCCGTTTATATAGTGGTGAACAAACTCCCTGCCATGGCGTCTTCGTAAAATACCCTATGCTAATGCAGAGTTTTGACGGCCCCGTGTGCAAGCCCATTAGCCCTGGAGTAACCTTCTGTTTAATTCTCTGTCTGCCTCACTTGTCAGTGACCTCCTTGAGGACATGAAACACATGTATTATGTCTGTGCCTAGCTCAATGACTTTTACGTAACGGCGTCAATAAATAGTGAACAAATGAATGAATAAATGGATGAATGATTTCCTCGAATTATCCTAGAGAACCCTGACTGCCTTTGCATATATTTATTCCTTATTGAATCTGCAGATCTTTTGGGTGAAATAGGAAAAGCAGTGACTTATACAGGTCGGGCCCTTTGAGCCTGCCAAGTCCTGCATGGATGACTTGAGTGATAGATATGCCCATGGTATCTGAAGCAAACAAAACAAAACAAAGCAAAGCCTAACAGTGAGAATAAAATTTGATTTTCAGAAAATGTTTCTTCCTCTCATCTTCGATTTTCTCATTTCTTAGAGAGAATAGACACACTTTTTCTCTTTCAACCTTAGCTCTTTGCCCTCTGAGCTCAAACTTATTAATAATTTGAAACAATTGTTTCCATGGAAATAGCCTAGCAACATCCCAGAGCAGAACTGCAGCTTTGGCAACTTCTGCACACTTGGGTGAGGAACACAACTGCTTTGACAAATATAATTTTTTAAAGGTGATTGTGAACAGATTTTAAATCATGCTTTGAAGTAAGAATTAATTGTTCAATGTTTTATTCTATTTAAAAGAAATACTGATCCCGAAAACCAATGGGTGATCTTTATCCCTCCAAGAAAATAACAGACACTAGGAATTGGGTCATTAAAAAATTAACCTGTAAATAAAACATATATTGTTTTATTAGAATTTTTTAAGTTATGCATGCTCATTATAAAAAACACACTGGAAAACACACACAAAGAAGAAAACTTAACTTTCTGTTCAAGAGGCAGACTCAGCATTTATTACAGCTTATCTCTCCCACCCCTGAGAGCCCAGACATTGCAATAAAATAGTTTTTATAGCCATCATGATCCTGTCTTCTTTCCTGGGGTCCAAAGTTATCTAAATTTCACATTACTGAATTTAACATTGAATAAGCCAGATTGCTGATAGACACTAGATTTTTAGTTTGTTGATCCATAAAAATCAAATATATTTACCATCTAGTTCATTACCAAGTTCCTTTTCATCTGATTCCCATAATAACAAAACAAAATACCTTACTTTTCTAAAGCCAGGTGCAATTGTATAAGACTGCCAACCAAGTTATACTTTCATTTGTAATTTATTTAGCAAACATTTACATAGCCAGAAACCATTCTGAGTGCTTTAGAAATATTAACTCATTAATTGTCATAAAAATCTTATAAGTATGTACTATTATCTGCATTTTACAGATGAAGAACCTGGAGGCATTGAGAGATGTGAGAGTTAAATAACAGAGCTAGGAAACGAGGTTTATATTCTCTGCATAGTTGCTGAAAAACTCTCCCCCTAAAAAACTGCTTCAGATACAATTTGTTTTTTACAACCAGCTTATTTAATTGAAAATAAATACTCCAAGGGTCTTCAGCTAGTAGTATATCAGAAAGGTCACCCTCCTGGGGCAACTAAAACAACTGTGCTTGTATCTGCTATCCAGATCTCACTTGACACCTAAAGCTTGGCTAATTAACATAAAAAATTACAGAAATGGTTTTATTTTTGGTGAAAAAAATCACGTTATCAACTAATGTGATACATTGGAAATGCACTTCTGTTAATGAAATTACAGGTATTCAATATATGTGGGTTGGGTTAAATATAATATTTTAGAAATATTTCCCACACTTGCTTAAAGATAATATGAGACTTTAGCAGGCCTGGTGGCTTGTATCTTTTGTCCCAGATCCAGCCAGTGACTAGAAGGACTTCTGGTTGGCTGATGTCAAATGTACAATAACAGGATCTTGCCTCTGGAATCTTGTCCTGAGCAGTTCAAGTGAGTCTTCATATGAAATGAATCACAGGGCACCTACAGTGGTAGAGAGCTGGGACTTCATTGAGCTTAAAGAATAGGCTTCCTCAACGACATTGGGATTTGTTACTAATGCATGCTTGTTTAGTAAATGTCTACATGTGTGGCAGAATCTGGTTGGAGACTTGTTTTCACCAGCAGTAATTAACCTAATTGCAGAAAGGTTATGAGGCAGTAGCTAAACCTCACGTACTTCAAACTTCTTGAAGCTACTCTTATTTTTTGAAAAGAACCTAAGAGTTGTGCATGGCAAAATGACCTAAGGTCAGTTTATAATAGGTATATATAACAGAAGGTAATTACGAAAGAGAATGGGGACTAAATCTGAACTCTATTGTTGGTAAATCCATTGTTCATCTCCTCACTCAGGGACTCTCCTACTTGTTTCTCTCCTTCAACCCAAGCCCGTTGGCATGTTGCTAAAAGCCACTTTCTTCTTTTGTTCTCTGTATGCTTGGCAGAAAACATTGTTATTTTATTACTAGAGCAATTTTGCTCCTCCTGGGTTCTTGACTTTTCCCATCCAGATTGTCCTGAGGCCTTTTCCCTGACATGTTTCTACATAGGGTGGTTTTAATGAAGGTAGTCATTCTTGACCCTTCCCTTATAATTCAGAGCTATGTCTAGGTTTTAAATACCACATTTGCTTTCTTCTTTTGTTCAGCTATAAGATGATTGATGCAGTGATAAGCCAGCCCAGGCAAATGTTTGAAGTTGGCAAATTTTATCTTCAGAGCTCCAAGTGCCTGCAAGCACTCCTCCTGCAAGATGCTTAAGGTGTTCACTCCCATCTTATCCCTAACAGTTCTCAAGAAAGGATCTGATAGCCTTGTTCCTACTGAGGTGCTGTTGATTGAGCCGGGAACAAAGGCAGGAAACACTGCATAATTTTCACATGCCCACATTCAACAAATGTTTATTAACTACTGCCTCTCAACAAGGCACATATTAGGTGAATATATACAGTTCTAATCCAAAACCAGCCCTTTGGCATGGACATCAGAGAATGACTAGGTGCCATTTCTTCAAAGCTAGTCCCTCCCTCTGTGCTGTTGGCTTTGCAGAGGAAAAAAAAAAAAGGCTATTATTGTGCCAAAACCAGCAGTCAAATCTGAGCAAAAGGAAATTAAAGGATATTCCTTAACAAGTATGCATTATATAAAATCTAGGAACACAGCACACTTGGTTCTATGCTTGGTTCTAAACTAAGTTCCTCCTAAGTCACTGCTAGAGAAAGTGCAATATATTTAAGAAGAGAGTTATTTTTACTCTAACATTGCTCCCTAAAATCACATATGACATCCCTTCTTCAGGGCACTCCCCCAATAGGCAGAGAGCATAGCCTGCCGTGTTGATGAAGCCATTTCTCCTTCAGTTAGTTAGCAGTGGCCCAGCTGGAAGGCTCCGGCTCCCTAGCTGATTGCAGTTAAGTGCTGAATGCAAGGTCTTCTGGGAATTGGCACCTCCTTGAACCTGGCCCATGTTTTGATTACAGAAACCAAAAATAGGTAAGCAACTGTGGAGCTCCAGTAGGAGGCACTGCAGATAGAAGGCATCTGCTTTAGACGAATAAGAGGCAGTCTTAAGAGATATGAGTTCTAACACCAGCTCCATCACGGTCTGAGATTCTGTCTTTGTGTAGGGGGCAGATGAGGGAAGAAATGCATGGAGAAGGAGTTCAGGGAGGGATACTACATGCCGATACTCTTCATAGGAGCTTGAAGATTATCAAGTGAGAAAAAGGTTGTGAATTCATTCCAAATATTTGAAATATTTTTTGCCCTTCAAATGTAAGATACCACTTTAGCAAGAATACATAGGCACTTTCAGAAATAAATGCATTTTACACAAAAACTCCATAGCAACAAGTGATCTTCAAGTTCCTAAGTTCCTAGCTTTTGTGCTTTCTTTCATCAAGGAGGACAGTTTTTATAGCTTGAGTATTCTCCCTTCACCTGATTCTTTCATTTCTTAATTTGTATAAGGTCTCTGGTTTACAGGAGTCATTCCTGGTCCTCTCTCCTCCCTCACTTCCTGGGATTGGAAATTAAAGTACTATCTTCAGGATGCCCTATGTGTCTGGCTCTCTTGTGACTGCCTTTTCATTTTTCTTCCTTTCCCCTCTTCCTTTTCTTTCCTGTTCTCCATCTGGTCCCCAAAATAATGCAATAGCGTGGAGAGAGCAGAGGATTTGAAGTAGACAGGTTTGAATTCCAGCTATGTTTCTTCTAGTTGGGTGGTTTAAATGTATTATCTAATCTCTCTGAACTTCAAGCTTTTCATCTGGAAAAATAAATAAGCATAATAATATACAACTTGCCAGTTGCCGTGAGGCTAACACATGTAAAATACCTTCAGGGGCAATGCTTGGTCCAGAGTTGGTATGATGCTATTGACCTTAGCTGTTCCCACACCTCCATCTGTTTGCAGTCTCTGACCTGTGAAACAGATGCCCATTATTTAGGAAGTTCTCAGATCATCTAAGGCATATCTCTTGATCCCAGATTAAGAATGTCTTCTCCAAATCTCTTTTTACAGATTAAAGGAAACTACATGTAAGATAGTTGTATAGTTAGCTTCATTCAGCTGTGTTAACAAACACACACCTCCGAAATCATGCTTATTCTTTGATGGTAGTTTCATGGCGCTGTGTAAATTAAATGTGCACCTCTCTGCACATGAGTTTTAGCAATAGGCCTTTATGTTGATTACATGAGTCAATATATGTAAAAAACTCAAAATATTTCCTGACTCATAGTAAGCATTTAATAAATGTGAATTAGTAGTAGTAGTAGCGATAAGCAGTATTTTCGAGTGCCAAATAACTTCCAATAAAGTAAGTGTCCTATCTCTAGCATTCTATATAAAGAAAAAGAGACACTTTTTAATATCATGATCTCCATCTACTTCTTACCATCTCACCTTAAAGAGTAAAGTCCTGAGAGATGACAGGCAAGAGAAATCACAGTGTGGAAAGTTCATAAAGCCAAAAGTCAGGACCACCATGTTTTAATGCATACTCTGCCACTAAATAGTTATGTGACCCTAGGCAAGTTGCCTTGCCTTTTTGAGTGTCATCTTTACCATTATCTTATCAGTCAGCTCTTGAAGATGTCTTCTAGCTCCAACATCTCATGGATCTACATTCAACATCAGTAACTACAGGGTGAAGGGAGGCATATACAGAGTTCAGAGGATCTACCTCTTCCCAAGTGCTTCACATTTGGCAGACTTCCTTGAACCTGACACTGGAAAAAGAAACTCAGAACATTTTAATTTATGGCCCAAACAAAAGGTACTTTTAATTGAAATTTGGAAGCTAGTTTCACAGATAATGTCTGGAAGTGAGCCCACAAGAAAAGAGAGAATATGACATAATTAAATAAACCTTTAAAAGTTTAAAAACTGCTTGCAGAGAAATCTATGTGTATCTAGGTAAATCAAGGTAAGGTCATTCAGGAATAAACTGACTTGGGCATGCAGCCTCAGCTCAGCTAGACTGTAGAAATACGTGCCACCTTTAAGTGGTCAAGGAAGCATACACAATCAAGATGCTTTTACTTTTCGTATTCCATGCTCATGGACTGGAAAAATCAACATTGTTAAAATGTCCACATAACCCAAAGCAATCTATGATTCAATGCAATCCCCATCAAAATACCAATGACTTCTTCACAAAAATAGAAAAAAATAATTCTAAAATTTATATGGAACTACAAAATACCCAGAATAGCCAAAGTCATCCTGAGCAAAAAGAACAAAACTGGAGGAATTACCTGACTTCAAATTATACTACAGAGCTGTAGTAACCAAAAGAGCATGGTATTGGCATAAAAACAGACACATAGACCACTGGACCAGAACAGAGAACCCAGAAATAAATCCATACATCTATAGTGAATTTATCTTTAACAAAGGTGCCAAGAACATACAGTGGGGAAAGGACAGTCTCTTCAATAAATGGTTCTGGGAAAACAGGATATCCATGTGCAGAAGAATGAAATTAGACCTTTATCTCTTGCCATATACAAAAATCAAATAAAAATGGATTAAAGACTTAAATCTAAGACCTGAAACTATGAAAACACTAAAAGAAAACATTGGGAAAGCACTTTAAGACATTGGTGTAGGCAAGGACTTCTTGAGTAACACCCCTAAAGCACAGGCAACCAAAGGAAAAATGGACAAATGAGATCATATCAAGCTAAAAAGCTTATGCACAACAAAGGAAACAATCAACAAAGTGAAAAGACAACCTACAGAATAAAGAAAATATTTGCTGATTACCCATCTGACAAGGGATTAATAACTAGAATACGTAAGGAGTTCCAACTGCTCAATAGGAAAAAAATAAAAAAATTCAATTAAAAAGTGAGCAAAGTATTTGAATAGGCATTTCTCAAAACAAGACATACAGCTGGCCAACAGGTATATGAAAAAATGTTATCTATGCTCTATACTTTACAAAGCCCTTTCACATGCATTATTTTATTAGTTCCTCTTACATTATAATAGAAAGGAATTGCTTGATACATATTTATAAGTCTTCTTAAGCAATCATCAAAGGTGTTTACAGGCAAATTTTGAATTTTCATCTGCCTGGCAAATAGCCTGCGCCGACTTTGTCGGTCAGTTTGATAGTCATTATCCAGCTTATAAACTATTCTCTTTTCTTCAAACTCATTCTGTTCTTCCTATTTCTAATATTGCGTTGCAACCTGTCTCAGCCCCTACATTTTTCACTGATGCATCCAGCTCCTCTAAAACAGGGTACTGGAGTTCAATTGCACAGAAAGTTGTCTCTTCCTCTTTCTCTTCAGTCCAACAGAGTGAATTGTACGCTATTTGTTTGGTTTTGCAGGATTTTCCTCAGACAGCCTTGAATATTCTCAGTGACTCTCAATGTGCTGTTTATGTTACATCTCAACTCTCCACTGCGTCTCTGCCTCTTAACCCTCACTCTTCTTTACAGAAGCTTTTTTTCATATCTCCATACTCTCCTTCGGTCCCGTTCAGTCCCTCTTTACATTACTCATATCCGTTCCCATTCTGGCCTTCCTGGCCCTCTTACCCTAGGCAACACTACTATTGACTCCTTACTGATTGCTTCTGTTCAACAGGCACATGCCGAACATGCCTTGCACCATACTAATGCTAGAGGACTACAACATCGTTTCTCTGTCACTCGTAAGCAAGCCAGGCAGATTGTCTGCTCATGTTCTGCTTGTGCCCCCATTAATCTTCCTTCTCTTTTACCAGGTTGTAATCCCCGGGGGATTCAGCGCAACCAGATTTTGCAAATGGATGTTACCTATTTTCAATCCTTTGGCCGTCTTCACTATATTCACCATACTATTGACACTCGTTCTCATTTTCAGTGGACCACAGCTCAGAGTTCTGAAAAAGCTGATGCAGTTATCACCCATCTACATTTGTGTTTTGCTGTTATGGGCCTCCCGCATACTATTAAATCTGACAACGCCCCGGCCTATACCTCTCACAAATTGGCTAATTTCCTTCACCTATATTCTATCCATCATGTTACCGGCATACCCTTTAATAGTCAAGGCCAAGCTATTATTGAACGTGCCAACCGTACCTTAAAACTTCAACTTTTAAAACAAAAAGGGGGAACTCTGGAGTCACCTCATCGTCACCTTCTTCGAGCCCTTTTCACATTAAATTTTTTTAATCATTGGCAGGCATTGGAAACCTCTGCTGTGGAGCGTCATTTCACCCCCACCAAACCTGTAGCTCCTTCTTCTCCTGATCCTGTCTATGTCCGTTTATCTACTGGTGATTGGAGGGAGGGAGTGGTACTACAGTAGGGTCGGGGCTATGCTTATGTTTCCACAGATAACAGCTGTGAGTGGGTACCAACACACTGTCTTAAGCGACATGATGGACAAGAGAGGGCGGACCGAGAACTTTCTCAAAGAATTTGAGAACTTGACCATTTGCAGCAGGACCTACATGGTGGCCACGACTCGGGCTACACCATCAACGTGGGGACAGCTTAAGAAGCTTACTCAGGAGGCTGAAAATGTGGTAACGCACGCTCAACAGCCGCGCAACCCTGGTACTCTTTTTCTGTCAATGCTCACCATCATATCTTGCCAGGTAGGCTGCATGTGTCTTTCTTCTACTTATACCTATTGGACCTATGTCCCGTATCCCCCTTTATTCAAAGCTGTAGCATGTGACCCGGAAGTCATGGTGTACACCAATGATTCCAACTGGATGCCTGCTCCCTATCAAACTCAGTCTTTATGTAACAACGAGGAAGGAAGGTTAATCTCCAATTATTCTGTAAGTGTGGAGGGACGTCCTATCTGCTTCAGTCTTGGGCCTTGTCTACCTATTTCCCATGGAGCCTGGGGGCTACAGTATGATACCTCCTCTTTTGCGGCCTTTGTGGTTCTGTTATCCATAAAAGGCCTCTGAGGAAAACCTACTAATCTGACTGAGGGTCAGTCACCCTTGCCCATATGTGCTATGCTGCATGCTGATGCTCCTTTACGATGTATAGAGTGGACTAAATGCAGAGACAAAGCTTTGAAGCTTTTAAGTGAAACCCCACCAATTGTTGACTGGAACCCCTATGGCGATTTTCATGAAAAATTCTCTAATCGCTCACTTCGATGGCATCATAGCTCTAACTCCTTGGATGCCTCAGTGAATGAAACTATTATATGGCATGATAAGGGCTTATCCCCTCCTCAACCTCATCTTTTGGGAACCACTGCGATGCAAGGCCATATATGGAAACTACTTGCATCTGGAGAGCACATAAATATATCGACAGGCAACATGTCCTATAATAACTCAGTAGGTTTCCAGGTCCACTTACATAAGAATCATTCTGTATACATCTTGGCCTGTGTCCCCTATCCATATCTCTTGCAGATGGGCCAAGTCACTTGGAATTCATCAATTAACCGTATTCATTGTAAAAGCAATTGTTCTTTGTACACGTGCCTTAAGCACACTTTCTGGCAGTCTTTCAATGAGAGCTCGCATAGTCTGTATATTTTGAAGGCTTGGACTGAGCTATGGCTTCCTGTGAATCTGTCGAGACTGTGGAGCGAGTCTGCCATGCTCACTGCCCTACTTGACAAGGTATCTGCTCTAGCACATAGAACCAAGAGAGTAATAGGCCTAATTGTAACTGCTGCTGTGGGGTTGGTAGCCATTGCTGTTTCTGCTGCAGCAGCTAGCTTGGCCTTGCCTGAAAGCATCCAAATGGCTGATTTTGTTCATCGGTGCCATGAAGATTCCCACTGACTATGGCAGCATCAACATGAAATTGATACAAGATTAGAAGGAAGAATTATGAATTTGCAACATACGGTGCAATGGCTAGGTGACCAAATTCAAGTACTGACAACACAGTCATTTCTTCGCTGCGATTGGAATTCCTCCCAATTTTGTGTTACCCTTATTCCTTTCAATGTGAGCAAGCATTGGAACTCACTCTGTAGTCTCTTATCTGGCAGTGTCAATATGACCTCCGATCTCCAAAATTTGGAACGAGAAATAACTGATGTGTTGCATAACAATCTCCCTGAGATGAATGAGGCAGAGATCTTTCAAGGCCTGGCTAATGGTCTCGCCCAATTAAATCCTTTTGAAAACCTTAAAACATGGCTTACATCAGTTACTAGCAATCTGTGCATTGTGTTATTGGTTGTTGTTTTTTTTTTCATAGTCTACAGGCGATGGTCCCAAAGAAGAGTGAGGAAGGAGCAACAACATCATGATATAATGGTGGTGCTGCAACGTGTCCGAACACAGCATCCGCAGCCTTAAAACAAAAGAGGGGGAAGATGTAGAGGACATTTCAGGTCATATGTAGCCCAGAGCTGGGAATGTTTCCTTGCTGTTTTGTTCTGAGAACATGCCTGGGGGCGTGCACACAAGCCAGGGCGCCCTGACCCTGCAAACAGGAGGGGCTAGAGAGCTTCGGATGCAAACATCGGCTCTCTGGAGACAAAACAACAAGGAATAGGGCGTGCTGAGTCGGGACAGGGTGGGAACAAGGAAATTGCGGTGGGACAGTTGCCAAACAGGCTGTGTTATAAATAAAGACGCTGCAGCAGGAAGGGACTGCAGTCTTGTACCGTCTTTCTGTGTGTATGTCTCTTTGTTTCTGTGTTCATTCCTCGTCCCTAGGCGGGCCACGACAAATACAAACAATACCAAGTGAATCTAGCTTTATATCCAATTTACAACAACAACAAAGGAAAAAAGTATTAATTCAAACAACTTTTGAACATGATACTCTAACTGTATATTCTTAGTTGGATGTTTTGTAAAGACAAAAAGGATAGTAAAGACATCTCAAAGTATATTTAGTTGGGTTTTTTTGATAATTGTCTTGATATAGTAATTCTGAAACTATTTTGTGGGCAAATCATTTTATATAATAAAACAGAACAAATTACTTGCATACATTGATGTTTTGGGAAACCAGGATCAGGCTGAAAGAGAAGAAACATACAAATGCAATGGGGTAAGGGTGGAAAAATCATATGTCATTAAGATATAAATTATAAATGTCAATATTTACTTAAAATATATTTCTTCAGCTCTGTCCACTTGCAGGATTTAGAGGCAGTGAAACTCTGGTTGCAATGAGCATGGCTAGCAGTCAGAACTTGATTCCTAAATACTATTCACTACTCCAGAGTTCCTTGGAGAAATAAATGGCGGATTCCAGGTATGGAGCAAGAAAACTACAAAGTCTTATGTTATGCCAAAAAGCAAGGAAGTGCTCAAAAAATTATGGGGCATGTCAAAAGGACAGGAGCTGGCCCGAAGGGGCTCCCACAGGCCAAATTTGGAATAAGCCAAACACCAAAATGAATAATGACTGTAATGAGTTGTAATATTGAGTAAAAGAATTTGTGAATTTAACATGATAGTACAAAAAGAAAGTGGGAAGGGTAAAATAAAATGGTCTTCTTTAAAAAAGAATACCAGGCCATACACGGATAATAAATGATATAAGTAGAAAATCTACATTCTGCAATTACCAGTATAATAACTGAGTCAAGTGAGGAACATCAGTGGATGCTTAAACCATTTAGAGCAAGTTTATTGGGGAATCCTCTTGGTCTCAAAGTATCACCTTGCAATTATTTATTAATTACCAGGAGGGGGAAGAAAGTGTCTTTACAATATGGAAATATGAGAGATATCAATTTAGATGGCCAGATGGCCAATTGACTAATGATGAAAAAAATGTCCTCATATATGCCACCTGATGTGATTCAATGGGAACGGTACGTTATATTTGTAGTATTCTTACCAAAATGACAAAAATGATATCCTGAATCTATTCACAAGAAAACATAAAGAAAAAATAAGATTAGGGAATTAAATAAGGCAACTGATCTACATCCTTAAAAACTATCAATGTCATAAAAGACCTGGGTGGGGGGGTATGTGTTAAAGGTAACTGTTCTAGAATAAAGAAACATGGCAACCTGATAAAATGTGTGATTTTTGGTTGGATCCTGAATACAAAAATTTTTTTTGAAAAAAGAAAGACAAGGAAAAAACGATGAAGAAAATTTAAGGAAAAAATGAGGACTTTTTCATATGGATTGTATTTTAGATAGTATTATTTATCTATGTTAAATTTCTTGGGTGTGATAATGGTTCTGTGATTACTTAGGTGAATGTCCTTATTCCTGGGAGAAATAGGTTTAAGTAGTTAGATGTGAAGGATTATGTCTGAAATATTCCAATGACTCAGCAAAAATAAAAATGGGAAAATAGTGGTAGTTCTATTTTTAGTTCTTTGAGAAACCTCCATACTGTCTAAAAATAGAATTACCATTTGATCTAGCAATCCTATTAGTGGGTATCTACCCAATGGAAAAAAAATCATTATATCAAAAAGATGCCTGCACCTGTCTATCACAGTACTATTCATAATAGCAAAGATATGAAATCAACATAATTGTCCATCAACAGATGATTGGATAAAGAAAATGTGGTATTTACGCAAAATGGAATACTATTCAGCCAAAAAAAAAAAAAAAAGAATGAACTCATATCTTTTGCAGCAACATGGATGGAACTGGAGGGCGTTATCTTAAGTGAAACAAGTGTCAGACACAAAAAGACACATGTTCTCACTTATAAGTGGGAGCTATATAACGTGTAGACATGGATGTAGAGTGTGGAATGATAGACAAGGGAGACTGAGAAGGGTGAGAGGGTTGGGGTGGAAGATGAGATATTACTTAATGGGCACAATGTACGTTAGGTGATGGATACCCTAAAAACTCTGACTTCACCAATGTGCACTCTATGTATATAACAAAATTATACTTGTATCCCATAAATTTGTGCCAATAAAAAAATAGAAAGAGAGAGAGAGGAAAAAAAAGCAAATGTGACAAAACATTAATTGGGGAATCTAGGTGAAATATGTATGGGTGTTCATTGTGCTAGTCCTTAAATTGCCTGTGGATTTGACATTTTTCAAAACAAATAGGGAAAAAACCTTCAACTCTTCATTTTGGTAAACTATTGATATATTTCGGCTCGAACAAAAAAAAAACACTATGTGCCAGAACCCTTCACAAGATCTCTTAAGTAGACTTTTTGATTTCTCCTTAATTGGCCAAAGTTGTTTTAACAAATCCACAAGATTGTTTTTTATTAAACTACAGAGAAGAGTCGAATAAGAGAAAAATGGCATCTGTGTGATCCAAAAGGAAAAAAAAAAAAATCTGTCAAAATGTTATTTTGTTTTGTGTGTTTGTTGTGCCCAGCAAGTCATACTGCTTTGTTATTTTTAATCCCAGTTAGAGAAGTTTAAATTTATTTTAGAAGGACATGTGAAACAAATCCCAGCAGGGTTTGTTCTTATTAATTTATGTATCTGGCAAGGCTGCATTTTGTTCTTTTAAAATGCGTTTTAAATTTTTTTAGTCTGAGGACAAAAGTCCTGTTAAAAATTAGAAGGTAAGTTGAAAAACTGATAAAGCTGTTATTTTTTAAATATACAAGCTAATTGGAACTTCTTGATTCTTATTATGGAAATGAATAGGGAAGGAAGAGTGAAGTTGGAGTGATTTAAAAGCTGGTTTCCAGAAAACTCTCCTCATTTGAAAAGTATATGCATTGTGTGTCCACATTGTTCATTTTTCATATTTTGACTTTGCCACAGAAAGGAGAGAAGAATCAGGGGCTGGAGCCTGTGATTTACAAGGAGTAATTAATCCCTTCCTCAGCTAAAACTGAATGTTTGACCTCATGGAAGTTTCTTGCAAAGACTTTTAATACCAAAGTGCTCCTGAGCCTAGAAGGGGAGTCAGAGATGGAGCCACAGAGGTCACAAAGCCTTTACTCTAAGTGCATGCTCCTTGAGGTGGGGACCACACCACGGGCATCACTTACGAGCTTGTTAGACATGCAGGGTCTCTGGCCTCACTTCTACACTACTGTCTCAGAGTCTGTGTCTTAACATGATTCTCAAGTGATTCATATGCATAGAAAAGTTGACAAGCATTGTTCTGAAAGAAGTGGCTCACTCTGGAACGCATTCTACTAAGTGAAGTATCCCAAGAATGGAAAAAAAAGCACCACATGTACTCACCATCAAACTGGTATTAACTGATCAACACATAAGTGCACGTAGAAGAATAACTTCTATTGGATGTCGGGCAGGGGGGAAGGGGGAGGAGGAATGAGGGGACGGGTATATGCATACACAAAGAGTGCATTGCGCACCATCCGAGAGATGGACATGCTTGAAACTCGGACTCGGAGGGGAGGTGGGATAAGGGCAACGTACGTAACCTAAACATCTGTACCCCCATAATATGCTGAAATTAAAACAAAAAAGTAGGTAAAAAAAAAAAAAAAAGGAAACAAACAAACAAACAAAAAGACGTGGCTTACTATTTTAGCTACTCGATCATCTGGGAACTCAAAATTACTGATGAATGGTGTGGTGAGCTGAATTACGTCCTCCCCAAAAGATACATTCAAGTCCTAACACCTTGTACTTGTGACTGTGACCTAATTGGAAATAAGGCCTTTGCAGATGTTATCAAGATGAAGGTCGGACTGAATTAGGGTGGATGCTAAACCTAGCTAGTGTCATTATAAGATAAAGGAGAGGGAGATTCCGATGCTGAGACACAGAGGAGACAGGGGAAAAGGCCATAAGGTTACACAGGCAGAGATTGGAGTGATGCAACTACAAGTCAAGGAATGCCAAGGATTGCTGGCAACCATCAGAAGCTAGGGAGAAGCAAGGAAGGATCCTCTACCAGAGGCTTGAGAGAGAGCATGGCCCTGATGACACTTTGCTGTTTTTTTTTTTTTAATATATATATATATTTCAGCATATTACAGGGGTGCAAATGTTTAGGTTGCATATATTGCCTTTGTCCCTCCCAAGTCAGAATTACAAGCATGTCCATTCCCCAGACAATGTGCACCGCACCCATTAGGTGTGAATATACCCATCCCCTCCTCCCCACTCCCACCTGCCCTACATCCGATGAATGTTACTACCATATGTGCTCCTAAGTGTTCATCAGTTAATACCAATTTGATGGTGAGTACAGGTGGTGCTTGTTTTTCCATTCTTTTGATACTTCACTTAACAGAATGGGCTCCAGCTCCATCCAGGATAATACAAGAGGTGCTAGATCACCATTGTCTTTGGTGGCTGAGTAGTACTCCATGGTATGCATATTGGTCTAGGCAAAGAATTTATGAAGAAGACCCCAAAGGCAATCACAGCAACAACAAAAATAAATAAATGGGACCTGATCAAATTAGAAAGAAAATTATTATGAGAGCAAATAGACAACCTACAGAATGGGAGAAAAATATTCACAATGCTACACATCCAATAAAGGGCTGATAACTAGAATCTATATTGAACTCAGGGAAATCAACAAGAAAAAAATCAAACGATCCCATTAAAAAGTGAGCAAAGGACCTGCTGACACTTTGATTTTGGAGTTGTAGCCTCTAGAACTGTGAGAGATTACTTTTCTGTTGTTTTAAGCCACCAAGCTTGTGACAATTGTGGTAGCCCCAGGAAAGTAATACACCATGTCTCACTTCCAGAAATTCTGATTTAATTCTGCTGGGGTACACCCTAAGCATTAGGAGTTATAAAAGTACTGTGATTCTAATATACAGCCAAGTTGAGACTCACTACTCCAAATGTTCAGAGCAGATAAGACGACAGTTTCCCACCTAAGTCTGAGAAAAAGTCAAGAGAATTAGGGAGTGATTAAAAAAACAATATAACTTAGTGAAAATGAAAGCTAAATGTTCCCAAGTGTTTGTTCGCCTTAAAATTATGTTCAAAATAATATGCATATACAGTGCATAGCAAATAGATGATAATGTCCATTGTTTTGTTTTGAAAATTAATAAAGGTTTTTATATAGAAAACTATATAAATTCTGTAATAATTCAATAGAATCAGATGAACTCATTTCCTTACACCTGCACAAGAGCTTTTCATTGTTACAAAGCCAGGCTCTGCTATCTACCTGCTAGCAGGATAGTGCTTTGAAGGAGAGAAATTGTCTGTTATATTCTGACCTTGTAAAGCCAAGCCCCAAAAGTGATAGCAAATGTATAGCTCACAGTTCTGATCTTTTCCACATTTGTGAAATTTAAGCTTAATTTGAGAATTTAGCTATAAACAATCTCAAGTACAATATTTATTGTTTATAGGAATTTTACAGGAACATTGAAGAGAGTGCATTAAATGTGTTATAAACAACACATTATTATAAGAAAAAGATTTTTAAGCAGCTAACCTGATTCACACGATACAGCAGCAGAGTTCTTAGTTTGTCTACGTATTGAAAAGTGTGTGAAAAATAAAGCCACAACTCCCTTCAACAAAATCTTCTGAATATTTGGCAGAGAATTTTACAACTCATAAGACATATTTAGGTGGCATCCAAACAGGCATGTGAGAGCCCCCAGTTCCTGAACCAAATTAAACGTTAAACTCTAGAAAAATACCTAGAAAGATTATGTACCAGAAAATAGGATTATGAGAGGATTTTTAAAACTTCATACTTTATTTTACTCACCCATATTTTCTAGCTTTTCTTCCATAAACAAGTAGAGCATTTTGAATAAAAAATAGTTGTTTCAAATTTTTAATAAAAGGGCCAAAAGCAAGGAACACATTATAAGATAAATATTCATGGTGAGTTTCTAAGCCATGCCACAAACACTGGATACAATGAGCTTAGAATTAACCACGAATCTTAAAACACTTGAGCAAAATGCTCCAAATATGACTCATTCCCAACCATCAAGGTTATTGCTACTTCCTCACATGAATTATAGCTGTAGATAACCGTCTAAAGTTTCCTAGAGAAAAGCCAAAGCAAATTAACAGTAAGCCAGCAAATAAATGCAACTAAATTTTGTCATTATGACTCTGTAGAGAGAAGCATAGAAAAACACCACCGGCTCTATCTTATGTTAGTAGTTAAGAAAGGGAAAGATGCTAGAATTTAATGAAGCACTTGATCACGGAAGGTAATATAATAGAAACTTCGTAAATAAAAGCCCATTCAATTAACACTACTACTATATGAGGTAGGTCATGAAAGGGAAGCTCACAGATTCTTGACTCACTTGTGGCCATGCATGTAAGTGCCAGAGCTGTGTCTTAACACCACACTTTCTGATTTATAGTCCAGAAAGGGCTTAAATTTTAAGCTCAGAATACAATGATGTGCATGAAGGACCAAGCAGGAGGATTTCCATAAGGCTATGTTTAATGTCGGGTTTAAGGGGAAACAGCTGAACCGAAAAAAATGCTGAAGATAAAAAACAGGTTAAAGAAAACGAGGATGTGAGAAAGAGAAAGAGTAAGATAATGAACAAATAGTTAACAGAAGGAAAAGCAAGTTAAAAAGAGAATCATGACTAAGTCAGTTTTGGAAGGCAGTTAGGTAAACTATGATACATCAAGTTATTAATAGCAAAGAAGACCAAAAGATGTTCTATTGTTAGTGTGTGATATATGTGTTTACTGATTAAAAAATTGTTGTATTATTTGAAGTCCCACATTTCCACATAAACACTACACTATATTAATGATGATTGACATAGCAGGTCAGAGAACTCCACGCCCTAAAGTGCATGAAGAAGAGGATAAAATTGAAAGGAGCTCCATTTGCCCCACAGAACCATACGCATTAATAGAATTTGGTACCACCAGTTACTACAGAAGGCAAGAATGAGACGTAAATGATAAAAGCACTAATCAAATTATAACTAAAAGGGAACTTTCTCAACCTGATAAATGGCATCTATGAAAACCACACAGCTAAAATCATACTTTACAGGGAAAAACTGAAAGCCTTCTTAAGATCAGGAACAAGACAAGTTTGTTCGCTCTGCCACTTCTTTCAACATTTTACTGGATGGCCTACCAGGGCAATCATTCAAGAAAAAGAAATGAGGCATTTAGTTGGAAAGGAAGAAGCAACACTACCTCAATTTGTATATATAAAAAATACTAAGGAACCCACCAAAAAACTATTAGAGCTAATTAAATAAATTCAGCAAGGTTGTAGGACACGAGATCAATGTGCACAGAACAGTTGTGTTTCTACGTCTATCAATGAACAATCTTAAAATGAAATTAAGAAGGCAGTTCCATTTAAAATAGTGTCAAAAAGAGTAAAATACTTAGAAATAAATCTAACACAAAGTATAAGACTTTTACATTGAAAACTACCAAATATCATTTAGAGAAATTACAGAATATCAAATAAATTGAAAGACTTTCTCTGTTCATGGATTGAAAGCCTTACTAATGTTTAAATGGCAATACTTCCCAAATTAATCTACAGATTCAATGCAATCCCTACCAACCCTATCAAAATCCAAGCTGCCATTTTTACAGAAATTGACAATATGATCCTAAAATTCATGTGGAAATGCAAGGGACCCATTATAGCCAACACAATCTTGAAAAAGAAGAATAAAGTTGGAGGACTCCCATGTCCCCATTGCAAAACTCATTAAAAAGCTATAGTCATCAAGATTGTGTGGTGACGGTATAAAGACAGACATAGATCAATAGACTAGAATTGAGAATTCAGAAACAAACTCATACATCTATGGGTAATTGATTTTCAACAAGGGTGCTAAGACAATTTAATGAGGAAAGTATAGACTTTTCAACAAATGGTACTGGGACAACTGATATCCACATGTAAAAGAATAAAGTTGGAACCCTACCTCCCACCATATATAAAACTTAGAACAGATCAAAGACCTAAAATGTAAAAGCTAAAACTACAAAAGTCTTAGGAGAACAAATAGGTAAGAATCTGCATGTGCTGATTTTGTGTTAGGAAATGGTTTTTTAGATATGAGACCAAAAGCACAATAACAAAAGAAAAAAATAGAAAAGCTAGACATCATTGAAATTAAAATATTTTATGCTTCAAAGGACACCATCAGTAAAGTGAAAAGACAACCCACAGAATGGGAGAAAATTTTTGCAAATTGTATAACTGATAAGGGACTTATATAGAGAATATGTTAATATATAGAACTTTTACAACTCAATAATAAATAGACAGCCCAATTTAAAAATGAACAAGTTTTGAATAGACATTTATTCAAAGAAGATATATAAATTCTCAATAAGCACAAGAAAAAAATGCTCAACATCATCAGTCATTAAGAAAATGCAAATCAAAGCTACAATGAGATACCTCTTCATTTCCACTAAGATAGACATTATTAAAATGACTGAAAATAACAAGTGTTAGTGAGAATGTGAAGAAATTGGAACTCTCACATATAGCAGATGAAAATGTACAATGGTGCAGCCACTTTGGAAAAATGTGCAGCACTTCCTCAAAATGTTAGTCATAGAGTCACTATCTGACCCAGTAATCCCACTCCTAGGTATATACCCAAGAGAACTAAAAACATACGTCAAATAAAAACTCATACATATCAAATAAAAACTCACACTGTTATTCATAATAGCCCAAAAATATAAACAACTAAAAATTCAATCAACTGATAAATAAACCAAATATAGCACATCTATATAATAAAATAAAAGAATAAAGTGCTGATACATGCTTTTATATGGACGAACCTTGAAAATACTATGCTATGTGAAAGAAGCCAAACACAAAAGGTTACATATGGTTGATTGATTTAATTTATATGAAATATCCAGAATAGACATAGAGACAGAAAGTAGATTAGTAGTTGCCAGGGTTGCGGGGGAAAAAGGAATAGGGAATGACTGTTAATGGGTACAGGGGTTTTTTTTTGGTTGGGGGGAAGGTTAAAATACTCTAAAATTAGTGGTGATGGTTGTATAACTCTTTGAACATACTAATAACATTTCACTCTTCACTTTAAAACAGTGAATTTTATGATATGTGAATTATATCTTAATAAAACTATTATAAAAAGTGAGGACACCTAACAGTGATCCAGAAAAAGAAAATATATTAATAATACTAAATAAATGAGATGAAAGGTTAAAATTCAGTATGTGGAATGGTAGACCCATATACTCTCCTCATCTGCTTATTCCCTTCTGATAAAGACTTCACTACAGATAATCTTAATTAGGCTGCCAATGGAGAGTTCTTCTGGAGATTAAATGGCCCCTGAAAAAAATAAACTCCTGGCATCTGAGAATGCACGATAATAATAGCCACCTCTTCATCTCTTTAAAGTAAAACCTGCCAAGAAACAAAGCCCACAAATGTGTACATTGCCTTCCAAAAACTAAGGGTCACCAAACATTGGAGGAATGTCTCCAGCATGAGAGACAATGGAGTCAAAATAACATCATGGAGGTAATAGAAGAGAATTAAATTAAAACAAAACAAAACAAAGCAAAGCAAAACCTTCTAATTTATAAAACAAGGGCAGAGTACTATTTAAAAAAAGAAAAATAAGAATAAATAAAAGCTCTTGGATATAAACAAATGACTGCCAAAAAAAATCAATTAAAAACCTAGACATTGAAAATTGTGGAAATCACCCAAAACTGAGAACAAAAAGACAAATGAATATGTGAAAAACAGATGTGAGAGTCATAGGAAATCAATCCAGAATATCCAATACCTAGAAAGAAAACTAAGAAATTGAAACATTCAAAAGAAGGGTTTTGTCTTAGGTCAGCTTCTTGATGAGGCAGACTCTGAGACTCTGAAATTCACAAGAAAGATGTTTCCAAGAGCGTATGTTTGGGAAGAACAGCTTTGAGAGGTGAAGGAAGCCAGACCAGAGATAGAAGTTGAATTGTCCAATAGACGCAGTTCTAATAGAGTCGTTGGGGAATTTTGTAGTTGGTATGACTTTTAGAATTGTCGCAGCTGGTTATTTAAAGCCCCACACTGACCAGTCATTGGAGGCAAGCTGCCCCCAAGATGGAGCATAACTTTTGGAATGTCAGTGAGGGTAATTCCTAGAGTATGTCTCAGTAGTGAGCCTTCATTCAGCAATAACCTCCCCTAGCAAGTGAATGCTTCAGTCCTGGCAGGAGTTCTAAGTTACAGGCTAGCTTCCCCTATGGATTTAAAGATTAAAATCAAGAAGATCTTCCGGAAAGTAGAACAAAAAGTCAAAGACAGACTATATGAGAAAAAACATTAATAGATCTACCCAGGAGACCAAATCCAGAAGTTCCAGATAGAAAGAAATAAGAAAATGGAGATGGCCGGGCGCAGAGGCTCACGCCTGTAATCCTAGCACTCTGGGAGGCTGAGGCGGGCGGATCGTCCTGAGCTC
>RJWJ010021373.1:0-27959 GCA_004363605.1 Indri indri
AAAAAATACTCAGACATACAAATCAGAATATTGTGAAATCTCTTAAATAAGAATAGTTATCTCCCTTTGTGCCTAGGGATGATCATTCTCCAGGAGACTTGATCTAAGGGCCAGCACCAGATTATAGATTAGCTCTTTTTCTTCTTGGAAAAATGGAAATTATGAAGATAAAGTAAAATTAGTTTGATGACAGCAGTGAAGCAAGCAGATAGACAGCCTTCCTGAGCAGTTTTTGTGGGGAACAAGTGTAGGGCTTATGTCTAACCCTAGAGTAGCAATACATAGGCAGGTGTAGATCATGACTGCTTAACACAGCTTTAAATATAATTTATGTGCACATATGTATACATGTTTATTTATTCATTAATTTATTCATTTATGCATTCCTATCAGAATCCCACAATCAGCAAGTTTTTCTGAGACCATTTTGGCCTTGGCTTATGTGCTCTACAAATTAATATTATTTTCAAATCATTAACCAGAATTAACCAGAAGACATTACCTGCTCAGTGACTTCCCCAGCCACTTAGTTACCCATTAGATCAGCTCTAATGATCTCAGGATTCTTGGTCTAATTAGCTTTTATCATAGACCATGTCATCTTCCTCTGTTGCCATACAACAGCAACTACCAAGTCAGCATCTTTAGGAGAGATGTCTCTTAATATTAATCTTTTTTTTTTTTTTTTTTTTGAGACAGAGTCTCACTCTGTTACCCTGGCTAGAGTGAGCACCGTGGCGTTAGCCTAGCTCACAGCAACCTCAAACTCCTGGGCTCAGGCAATCCTACTGCCTCAGCCTCCCAAGTAGCTGGGACTACAGGCATGTCCTGCCATTCCCGGCTAATTTTTTCTACATATTTTTAGTTGTCCAGATAATTTCTTTCTGTTTTTTTTAGTGGAGACGGGGTCTCGCTCTTGCTCAGGCTGGTCTCGAACTCCTGAGCTCAAACAATCCGCCTGCCTCGGCCTCCCAGAGTGCTAGGATTACAGGCGTGAGCCACCGCGCCCGGCCTTAATCAATCTTTAATTAAAACATTGAGGTGTGAGAGACAAAATATCAGCATAGTTTCAGAGGCAAGCAGCTTAAAAACACAGATATAATTCATCTATCTACCAATCTCATACCGGATTGACATGTTTTACAGGAAGACTTTAATTCTTTACAGTTTCAGCAAATATGTGTTTATAATATTTGGTCATGTGTATATTTGAGTCAGGGAAGAAGATAAGAATTCAAAGAAATTGTACTTATCTTAGGTTTTCTCCAGCTTGCATTCATTGTATCCATTCAAGTAAACCATTAGCTCTATTATCTTACAGTTCATTCCCAAAGGATGAGCTCTGGTTTTGGTCTAATTCCTGAAACTAAAACCTAAGCTGTTTGTCTTATTGTTTGTGATCAAAGATAAGAATTACATTAATAACAAAATGAAAGAGATAGCTTACAGAACTCTCTTCTTTGTATTATTTATTCTACCTCCTTTTCTAATATTCAAGAGGGGGCTCTGGCAGCAAGATTCCTCAGAGATTCAACCCAAGGACCTGTTTCTTGGCAGTAGCTAAGCAACTTTGTGATGGTCATGCCACCCTGGAACTGGAAAGACTATTTTCAGTTAGTCCCAGGGGAAAACCCACATTGTCACTTTCTTAGGAATGCCTCCCCTGAACTTCTGGGCCAGGTTGGGCCCTGTGACCCATGCTGTCATAGCACCGTTTGCTTTTCTTTCAGAGTACTTATGTAGTTGAGTTAAAGTGAATGTCTGCCTGCCGTACTAGAATGTGGGCCCCCAACCACATCTTGCTCATCACTCTCTCCCTTAGTACCTGGCATAGTTTAGGGCACATAGTAGGTCCTAATAAATATTTGTTGAATGGTTAAAAAGAAGAGAACCAGGGATACAACCTTGTGAAATTACTTGCCACAAGAGGACGGGAAGAAGAATGCAAGGAGACGAAGGACTGGCTAGAAAGGTAGCATCAGACTAGCACAGTATCATGGAAGCCAAAAGAAGACTCTTAAGAAGGGAGGATCAATATGTATTTCTCACTACTGCTTATCCTTAACCCCCTCAAGTCTGATCCAACACCCATCACTGTGCTGAAGCTGTTCTCTTAGAAGTATTCCTTTAATTTCTAGTTGCCAAGTCTAGTGGCGTTATCTAACTCACTGTTCTTATCCACTATGCAGTATTTAACATCATAATTTCTTTCTTGAAACACTCCTGTTAATTTACTTTCCTGACATTGTACTCTCCCCATTCTCTTCTCTGGCTGCTCCTCTGCTTTCCTTTTTTGGTTTGTCTTCCAACCTCCTAAAATATGTGGTTTCTGAAATTCTGTCTTTTCTCTTCTCTCTCTGCACTCAACCTCTAAGATGGCCAGCTCGTCATGTTCTGTGGAGGAAGGCTTCCAAATCTGTATCTCTACCCCAAAATTGAATCCCTTGTATAAGGTGCCCTTCTGGATACCTCCACATGGGTAGTTTTTGAGTACTTCACATTCAGAATGCTCTAAATTAAATGAATTCAAATATTTTCTTCTTCCTTGCTATTGTTTTATAGTACTGTATGCCCTCAGTAACCCAAGAGTAATACTATAGCCTTATCTTTGATTTATTTTTCCCTCTAACCTCCATCTTCTCTCTGGTCAGTTGTGAAGTCCAAATATTCTGCCTCTGCAATTATTTTCACAGCCCACTTCCTTATTTTTACTAGCTGTATTATTTTGGACAAGTAAGTTTATCACTGTAAGCTTCATTTATAAATTAAGGATTTGTTTTTTTTTTTAAGAGATAATATGAGATAAATGGCAGTTGAATAAGCACCCAGTCCCAAACATCACTCAGTAACTCTCATAACCTCCTCATAAGTTTCAATTAACTGGTTGGGCCTGGTGGCTCATGCCTATAATCCTAGCACTCTGGGAGACTAAGGCAGGAGGATCACTTGAGCCCAGGAGTTTGAGGCTGCAGTGAACTATGATGACGCCACTGCATTCTAGCTGAGGCAACAGAGTGAGACTGTCTCAAATAAAAAAAAGTTTCAGTTAACTAAATCTTGATGTAGTAATGGTTTTCTGAATAAAGCATAAATTCTTTGGCTTGGCATTCAAGGGCCTTGGTGAACTGACTGTGAACTTACCATTCTGACCTCTCATTTTTCCCTGTCATATACCCTGTACTTAAGCCATGCTGAATTAGAACTTGCTTCTTAGGGTCCCGTGCTTTCCTGCCTCTAGCTCTTCACTTAGAAATACTTGTCTTCATCATCTCTGTATATTCACATCCTAATAAGTTAATGCGATTCCCTCCATAAAGTCTTCTCTGATTCCCCCTGCCTTCCTTCCTTTCACCCTTCAAGTCTTTTCTAACTTACAAAGCTCCATGCTTTTGTTATCACCACTGTGTTGGTGACCATTAGTCTAAAAGGGATTAGTACGTTGTCTTTTGGAACATCTACAAGCAGGAAAGGGTTTACAGGGGTCATTAGAGTTCCTGCAGAATGTGTGGAAAGTTTCCTCATGGGTTTGAGAACACATGAGAGCTCAAATAGTATCAAAATTCTTGGTATGCCATTTAAACAAATTTTACATCATGCTGTATTACTTTGTGAGCCACTCTGTTGTAGCCATCTTTATAATAATAAAAGCACAAAAGGATGGTAGTAACTGATGTCCGACAGGTACAGACTAATACTGTGGAGTTTCCACTTGCAACTAAATAATGCTTGTAAAGTCTAGAGATCCTAAGATGAAAGGCATTTTGTAGATTTGAAGTGAGCAAGCTCCAACCAGTCCTCTTTATCCTCTTCTGCTTAGAAGTAATCCTCCAAGAGAGAGAACACCCATCAAGGTGGATGAAAACGCATTGTAGAATCTAAGGAAGTGTGAATCTGGGATCTCTAGATTGTCCTAGAGGGCTGACGGTTTAGGTTTGGAGCAGACAAAGGCAAGGTGCCAGGTCCAAAACTTGGAAAGGGAGCTGTGTTAGGGTGTGAGGAGACTCCACCCGGCTGTCTTTAATTAGGAAGACAGCAGGAAGGAGCTGGTAGGACCAGGATTCTTCTTTCTTCTAAGTTCACTGGAGAAAAATCTGACACCAAATTCCCTTCTTAGGAATTTCAAAATGAGTAGAGAATTCTTTGAACTCTGTAATCAAACTAACTGGAAACTAATTTGAAATTTGGCTTTAGCACATGTATTTGTGGTTACAGGGGTAGGGAAGCATCTGAAGAGGTTCTTCAGAGCTCCCTGTATTTCTCTTTTAAAAAGTTTACATACAGCATGTGATGTGAACAGAGGTGTTTAAAATTATTATAGCTATCAGGCCAACAAGAGGCCGAAAGCTGTATCAGGTATTTATTTCAGTCACTGAGATGGCTATTGGCAGGGATCCACATACCGAAACTGAGGAGAAACTCATCAACAGATAAAAATTAAGACATGGAGAGCAAAGACCTTGTGCTTCCTCCCTTAATTTCTTTCTAAACACATACTGATGATTAAAAAAAAAAAAGGAGCCACACACTCAAAAAGCATTCTTTGGCTTTGGGTGTTCTGGGCTTTTTTGGAGGTAGGGTGGAAGGATTTGGTTACCATATGTAATCTTTTCTATAGGCTGTGTTTAAACTTTGGAGGGGAGTTCTCTGTAATATGTTCCTAACACCCTAATTAGATGAAGCATTGATGAGACTAGTAAGAATAAGGTAGGCAGGTGAGGGGAGGGATTAATTAAGAAAAGGTTGAATTAATTGGCACCTGACTTGGTGAGGAAACAGAAAAGGAATTTCTGGCCATGAAGTTTGTGATTCCACATCAAGATCATTCTTTATAATAGAATAACCACCCACACTTAGTCCAGAGCCAGAATTCTTCAGATTCTTCTAACCAGAGGGGCCCTGGCATGCTAAACAGTCTGTTATGATATCTGAACACTTAAGTGAATGTATTTGGCCAGGGAGATTTACTAGTGAAATTGATCTTGCCTTCCCTGGGTTTTTCCAGTTGTGCTGAATAATTAAAGGAAAATTAAAACCCAGATTCCCTGAACTGTTAAGTATCAGATCTGTAAACTGATCAATCCTGAGGATCACAGTGTGTCAGAGTTAGAAGGGACTTTAAAATTCTGAACAAACTATAGAGGATTTGTAAATCTGTTTCTCCAAATCCCTGCCAAGCGATTGCTTGAATTTCTGCTCAGACACCAGCAGGGTTAGGGAAGGCACCTTTAGGGGACACCCCATTCTTTAAATAGCTGTGAGAAGCTCTTTGTTGGTTTGAAATATGCCCTTGGATCTTACTGTGCCAGCATAAAGAGAGACATCGAGAACAAGTTTCCTCCCAGCCTTTCAGATACTTCACGTTGATTACATCTCCTGGAACTTTCTCTAGGTCAAGGATTCTTGGTTCTTTCTGCTGTTTGTTCCTCATAGGACAGGGTTGTTTCTAGTGTCTGTCTTGTACTATAGGATCAGGAGGACACAGGATTCTGAGGCAGCTCCTTCAAAAGTTTTAATACTAAAGAATATTAAAACTAGAAAGGCTGTCGAGACACTGTAGTCTGCCTTCCCCTCACCCCATTTCAGTTTGCAGATGAAGAGAGAGCCTTTTGGATTTGAGTGGGTAGAATTGATCAGCAGTCTTTTAAAGTGAGAAATGAAGTGTAAAACATTTTGCCAAAGAAGGTCTTTTAGTTGCTTAATTCTTATCACAGGCTTCAGCTCATATCTCGTTTTTGCCAAGGACCTGTCTGGCTCCCTCAGTAAGCCTAAGGCTCAGTTCAGGGTTTCACTGCCAGATCTCTACACACCAACTATTGGCTTCGCTTACTATTTCTGTAAAAGATGGGAATAACTTTTCTGTACGTTTTACCATATATATTGACCATATAGTCCAACAGAGATTCAGATTTTAATAGACTTTCTTTTTTTCCTTCATAAAATCAGAGAATGACCATCAAAAAGGGAACAGAATATTGGACCCCTTCAGAGATGCAGCTGCCTCTGGTGGACGGTTTCCTTGGGTTGCCTTTTGTACTTTTGTTTAACAGTCACCAGGTGACTAGACAGCTTTTCTAAAAGCCAAAAGGCTGTGGATGGGATTGTGAGCCACCTTCCTCTAGTATTTTCTGTTTTGAGATTTGAAATTCAGACCGGTGCTTTTCACCTGGCTCCAAGGAGGCTCAGATTTCCTTGGATGTGTGCTGCTATAAAGGAACTCAGGTGTTTGGGCATCGGGCGCTGCTGCCGGCATGTCCACAACCCCCTCCGCCCCATTTTCCTCGGTCATTGACACCAGTCAGGTCTGTTGGAGGAAAAATCCCGGTGGGAGAATGGACCAGGACCTGATACAGTTGAGAAGAGGGAGAGAGAAGGTAGAGTGTGTCTAGAGTTATCCAATAACTTGGTCTTTGAGCGTGACGGAATTCCTTTTGAACACCGGGAAAGTGCCGGGTTTATGGCTGGAGTGTTCTTCGGTCTGGCACGGGGCGCGCTAAAGGTGACATTGGAGGGACTGGGGACAGCCTTTGGCGGCAGCGCTCGAGCAGAGGGAGATGCAGGCAGCCCACCCCAGCCGGCGCGACCCTGCCGGCAGATGGGGCCCGTAGTAGCACTCGGTAGAGTCGGCTGGCTGGGGGCAGGCTGCGGCGCCCCTTCTGGGTTCGTTCGCCCTTGGGCTGGGCTCTGAGCCCGGCCGGTTGGAATGAGGCGGGGGCGGGAGGGGGCCGGGCCAGCAGAAGAAGGGCGGGGCTTTCCTTTGTCAGGGGATTTGCGCGGCTCGGCCGCGACTGGCGCTGGGGCCGCTCCCCTCGTCTCGCCCTCTCGAGGGCGGGGCGTTCCCCTCTGGCCCTGGGGCGCGGTGGGCGTGGGCTTCGGCCGCCCGGCGGATGGCGCCCTGGGTCCCCGGCTCCAAACCCCGCAGAAGCCCCTCCTTCGGCGCCTCGGCCTCCAGTCCTTTCCACCGCCCCTTCCCTCTCCCGGGGGTTGCTCCTTGGCCCCGCCCTCCTCCCCTCGGCTCGCGGCGTCGCGCGCTCCCCAGCTTCCAGGGGGGCTGCCCGGGCGGGGCGAGGCGGCGCGGCGGCGCGGGGAAGGGGGAGGAGAGCCGCGCGCCAGCCGAGCACTTGCAGCGAGCGGAGAGCGAGCGGCCGCGCGGTGCAAGGGAGGAGGGCTCGTCCCCCGCCCGGCCCGAACGGAGCCTTTTGTTCCCAGCCAGAAGTTTGCATGCCGGGACCGTGACAGCTGCGGGCGGGGAGGACGGCGGGGCCGCGAGGCCGGCGGCGTGGTGGAGAATAGAGGAGGCTGCTTGTCATGCAGCCCACGGCGCGGCGGCTGCGGGCCGGGGACTGGAGGCGGCGGGGGAGGCGGCGCCCACAGCACTCGGGACTCAGCTGCCGGAGGGACAAACTAACTTCCTGAGCGCGGGACCTGAGGCCGCGGGAGCCACCTGCCAGCCTTTGGTGAGGCGACCCTAGCCCTCGGGGTGCGCGGCATGGCGCGGGGGAGCGGGCCGTGCTGAGCGAGCCCTCCGACAGACCCTTGGCCGCCGCTGCAGCCTGCCGGCTTTCTGAAAGGCCCGGCGCGGGGCTCCACTCGCCTTGTTTTGCGGCCACAGCGCAGGGTTGGCCTGGGAGCCACAACAATGCCATGATGTTTTGGAGACAGGAAGCCCCAAGCTGGCCCCGAATGAAGGACTTCCTGTGTTTAAAGTTGCAGGAATATCCGCCGACCAGCCCAGTTCAAATGCAAACACCCCAACTAGGGAGGACGAATGGCTAATTCAGACCAGCTGGACTCTCCAGGGCTGGAACCGAGGATAAAATGAAAGGAATTCTTAGGAGCTTGGGCCATACTTGAAGACTCGAGAGGCTGTGCCATTGTTGCTAAAGGACACAGTCGGCATAATTCGCTGCTTCCAACTCTGCTTGGGTGAGAAGTGAGTGGAACTAGATACTGAAAAAGACTTGTCAATAGCAGATGATTTTTTTGCTGACTGAATTCGAAAGAGCGGAGTGCTCTTTTTAAAAATAATAAAACCAGAAGCCATACAAGGAATTATTTTATGTTTGTGGATTAAATTATATCATTTATCTGTCTGCAACTATGGGGTTGCTAGCCTGTGAGGAAAAAGCTGTTTGTCTTAGAGCTTTTCCCAGAATGGTTTCAAAATGGGACTTCCAGGCCTTTCTGGAGGGCAGATGCAATTGGTGGTTTGGGGTATGAACAGGTAAAAGGATTTATAACTTATGTACAATGCAATTTTGGGGAACCTGTGAAAAAACTTTTAAGAGATTTACGGTTCAACTTGCTTGAAAAAGTATGGGTAAGCCACTCAGTAGGCCAGACTGTTTAAGGCGGAATCCTACCTGCCTGGGGAAAGGAGAGGAGGAGGATGGCTATATAGAGGATTGCTATGTTCCACAGCGGTCTATATATGATACCATGAGGATAAATGAGCAAATCGACCAGGGGTCAAAGCTTAACCAGACTTCAAAAAGCACCATGGAAAAGATGGAAGGAAGTACTATATCCAGCAATGGTACATTAGGCGCAGCATCTAATGTATTTGAATCTAGAGCACCAGAAGGTAAAAAGCTGGATGAGAGAATAATATTTGATGCACTAAAGCTAAGCAGTGACGTGCAAAAGTCAGCACCTGTGCCACCCAGAAGGCGGCCAAATGCAGAACGCAAAGACAATGTTAATAGGAGATCGTGGAAGTCCTTTATGCCACCCAATTTCCCTGAATTTGCAGAAAGGATGGAAGCTTCGCTCAGTGAGGTTTCAGAAGCTGGTACTTCAAACGCTTCCTTGCAAGAGAAGAAGGAATCCAGTTCTGCATTAACAGAAAGTTCTGGTCATTTGGACCACAGGGAACCTCAGTCAGAGTCAGTAACTCTGGAACATGTGTCCAAATCCATAGGTATTCCAGAAGTGCAAGATGTAAAAAACTTAAGTGGAGACTGCCAGGACTTCAGATTTCAGCAGCATAGTGAGAGTTCTCCCCATGAATTCCAGCCTCTAGACTCAGAAGCTGCAGCAGCAAGTGGTAACGCAGATGTAATGCCGGAACACAAATTTTCAAGTGCAACCTGGCCGAGGGCCATGAAAAGTTTAGCTAAGGGAGGCTTCAGTGAGAAGCAACACCCCCTTGGGGACACAGCCTGCACTGTGGAAATGCCACCTCTCTCCCCATGCCTGAGTGAAGAGCTATTAGATCCAGAATTGCATATTCTCATAACTCCCAGCCTGAGAGAGAAAACGGAGTCTGAGCTGAAGTTTGAGGAGGATGAGCGATGGATCATGATGGAGGCTGAGGAGTGGGAGGAAGGGAAACTGTCAGAGGGAGGAAAGACTTTTCTAATGGCAGATGAGAAGAACAGCTTGGCAGATATTTTTGAAGAAAGAGAACAAGCACACACAGCAGTGGTGGAGGATGGATCCGATTGCTTAGCTGCTGTCTTGGGGACTTTTGACCACCTAGCTCTTGGTCAGATTTGTTGCTCTGATGACCCACATCCAGCTAAGGACCAATTGGTTACTGTTCCCAAGGATACACTCCTGGATTGCAATTGTGTTCTTACAGGTGAGGGTACTATCAGTGAGATGAAAAACAGAACTGCGCAGGGGCTAGAAGGTCTTGTTTCAGATTTAGAATGTACTGTTTGTCCTGTTGATGCAGAGCAGCTCTCTGACACAGATTCAGTGCAAATGTTTCTTGAACTTGAAAAGGAGTGTTTATGTGAAGAAGGAGTAGCTCCTCTAGTTGAGCTGCAGAATTGGACCTCTTCTGAAGGGCCAGCCCCATCCCAGGATACAGAAAATTCACTTATAATTAGTCATTTTCCAGGGGCTGCCTTAGAAAAGGAACAGCCTATAGGCCTTTTAAATGTAAGGGTAAAGGACTATGATACTGGATTGGATTGTCAATATTTCAGTGCCCTGGACTCTTCTCAGGTGCCTAATGCTATGGAACTTATTGCCCACCCTGAGATCATGAGGGACACTTCCACTGTTAGCACAGAGGAGTGTGAAAAAGTGCCTTTTAGCCCCAAGACTGCAGGAGAATGTAAGTCCAGACAGCCAGCTGATCTAGATTCACTGGGAACGCTGGACCCAGGAGGATTGCCAAACTCTGATCACAGGGCTTCTCGTGAAGAAAATTTATCAGGCTTTATTGCTTCTGAGCTAGCCAAAGAAAATGGCAATTTGTCCCAGGTAGGCTGCAGTCAAACTGAGGGAAATGTTCAAGAGTGTATTGAGAGGGGCCCCCTCAGTTTTGCTTTTAACTATGAACTAACAGATGTTACCTCAGGACCTGAAGTAGAGGTTTTAGCATATGAATCAAATTTACTAACAGATGAGATTCATTTGGAAGGTGAGATAGGAACTGTTAATCAAGAAAATAACAGTTTGATATCCTTGGGAAATGTGGAACCTTGTGAATTGTTATCTGTGGAGAAAGTTTATGACGAGGATGGTGAGGCAAAAGAGCCCCCAGCCATGCTTTTGGAAGATCGAGCCCCAGCACATTTTCATAAAGACTTCCCAGAGCAGGTCTTCCAGGATGTCCAGAGAAAATCCCCAGAGTCAGAGATCCTGAGTTTGCACCTGCTGTTTGGAGAACTCAGACATGGTACAGATGGAGTAGAAACTGCGAACGATACAAAGTCTAAACTGAATGTGGCGTCATCAGAGGGAGGGGAGATGGAAATGAGAGATTTGGCTTCATTCCTAGATGTCTTTCCAGAGGAACAAGTTACCGAGGACAGTAGTACTGAACCCATTTTAGAGGAATGGATACCCATCCTACAGGGGCCTGCCTCAACTCCTGCAGTGTCCACTGTAGAAGAAGATGCCCTAGATGCTGCAGTGTCCACCCCAGAGGAGGATGTCTCAGTTATTGCAGTGCCTGTCCCAGAGGGAACTGCTGTAGCTGCTGCTATAGTGCCCTTCCCGAAGGAGGACATCCCGGTTGCTTCAGTAGTCACTTTAGAGGAGGATGTCACAGCTGCTGTAGTATCAGCCCCAGAAGGGGCTACTGCCCCAGCTGTTGCAGTGCCTTCTCCCAAGGGAACTGCTCCAGCTGTTGCAGGGTCCTACCCAGAGTGGACGGCGCTAGCTGGTGCAGTACCTATCACAGAGGAGGATTACACCCCAGAGGAGCCTGCCTCCCCAGCTGCTGCAGAGCCCACCCCAGAGGAGCCTGCCTCCCCAGCTGCTGCAGAGCCCGCCCCAGAGGAGCCTGCCTCCCCAGCTGCTGCGGTGCCCACCCCACAGGAGCCTGCCTTCCCAGCTGCTGCGGTGCCCGCCCCACAGCAGCCTGCTGCCCCAACTGCTGCAGAGCCCGCCCCACAGGAGCCTGCCTCCCCAGCTGCTGCGGAGCCCGCCCCACAGGAGCCTGCCTCCCCAGCTGCTGTGGTGCCCGCCCCACAGGAGCCTGCCTCCCCAGCTGTTGCAGTGCCCACCCCAGAGGAGCCTGCCTTCCCAGCTGCTGTGGTGCCCACCCCACAGGAGCCTGCTGCACCAGCTGTTGCAGTGCCCGCCCCACAGCAGCCTGCTGCCCCAGCTGCTGCAGAGCCCGCCCCACAGGAGCCTGCCTTCCCAGCTGCTGTGGTGCCCACCCCACAGGAGCCTGCCTCCCCAGCTGTTGCAGAGCCCGCCCCAGAGGAGCCTGCCTTCCCAGCTGCTGTGGTGCCCACCCCACAGGAGCCTGCTGCACCAGCTGTTGCAGTGCCCACCCCACAGCAGCCTGCTGCCCCAGCTGCTGCAGAGCCTCCTATGGAGGAAGTTTTCCCCATTGGCATACCCTTTCTTGGAGATACTACCCACACTGATTCAGTGCCTATCTCAGAAGAAGGAACTCCTGCTTCCCCCACTGAAATGTGGATCAAGGAGGACCTTGATTCCCTAACATTTGGAATAAAAGAAGTGACCAGCACAGTGCTCCATGGGAAAGTGCCTGTGGCTGCAACTGCTGGATTAAATTCAGATGAGGTAATTGTTGCTCATTTTGATGCCGGGAAGGGTATAGAGAGTAAAGTGAGATGTGCAAGTTGTCTGAATATGGAAGTGATGAGAAATGACACAGATAGTACTTTCTTTTGTTCTTTTTGGGCCCCCTGGGCTTACAATTTCTGGTCTTTCTATTGAGTTTATGGGGAGAATATATCTTTATTCTGTCTGACGAAAAGCTATAATTCATACTTCATTTTTTATTCAGTTAAGCCAAGTCCAAAGAATCTAAACAGACCTGAGGTGCTTATGAATCACTCTGGGAAGATTAGTTAGCTATCCTGAGTCTCTGTTTTCCTCATTTGTTAAGGCAGAAGAGAGGATAAATAACAATTTTAAAGCACAAGATTACCAATCACTGGTGGTATCCCCCCTTTTCCCTTCAAATAGATGTGTTGGTGAGTTAAAAGAATTCACCAAAGCAGATTGGGTGAAAATGGTAAAGATGTGGAATGAGAACTTTTTAATGCAAGTGTTTCTAAATGCCAGAGCTAGGCATAATAATGTTTATGAAAAAGTAGGGGTATTTTGGTCAGCTTTGTCAAAATGCCTTAGTGTCCTTAAGCAAATCACTTTCCTTGGACCTCTTGTTCAGTAATCTGCAAAATAGGATAATTGGGCTAAATGTCCTCCGGGTGTCTCCTAGCTCTAAGATTCTTAATGTTAGAGAACAAAATGTGTTAGGAAGCAGTTGGGAGCAGTGTTCCACCTCCTTGAGCCATCCTAGTCAAAGGAATTTGAGATCAACAGCTTTCTACAGTTAATTGCCCAGGTGTCATTTGGTCAGTGCTAAAGAGTGAAGGAGTTAGAGGTTAAATCTTGCACAGTTAGGGATAACTGAGTGAGGAAGCGATTTTGCTTTTACTACATCCCTAGGACCCAAAACAGTGCTTTCTTCATAGTAGGCATTCACTATGGACTGACTGACTGAATAAATAAATATCAGTCTCCTAGGTTATTGATGGATGCTGCAGGAAAGATGGGTTTTCTCATTCACCTCATTGTAGAGCCTGACAGACTCTTAGTCTGCTAGAGCACCAATTAAACTTGCAGCTACTGGCAACAAAATTGTTTTGATTGTGTGCCATAAACTGCCAACTTTGCCAGAGATCCTCCTGCTTAGCTGAGTGGTGGTGGTTTTACCTTTGGCTTTACCAATTATTTTGTAATGTAGCATTCCATCAGATTAGGATGTGTCACCTTTCAGACTGAGGTATTTTGCTTCTGAGTTTTATTGAATGTGGGATTGACACCCAGATCCCAGTAACCTGTCCAAAGTTAGGACAGTAGGTCAGTGTCAGAGTAAATTCTTACACTGACATTCTTGATAATACAGAATATTTCTAGTATAAAGCCTATAGCAGTAATCAATGAAATACAGGGATTAAATTTATAAGGAAGCAATCAAATCTGCATAAAGGAGAAAAAGTTCAGAGAAACCCTTATATCAGTCTCTGGGATCTCTGCTTCCTCATCTGCAAAATAAGTAGATGAGCTAGGTAATCTCTAAGTGTCCTTCAGCTATAAGAGGTAGTCATTTTATGAAATGGAGAAGGGAATGGTAGCCCAGCTGCAAGGTTTTCATCTTTGAAACGTGGTTACTTTTTGGAATATCTGGAAGCAAGCAGATGTCTACATCTGTGTACAGAAAAGGAAAGATCTGAGCCATACCCCTAACCAGGACTGTTAACCAACAAGGATGTAGAGAGGCTATTTTGAAAATATTTATTGAAACAAAACAAATCATCATGGAGTTAACATGAGTATTATACTCAAGGCGAAATATTATTTTAAAAAGTTTTTCCAAGGCCAGGCACAGTGGCTCACACCTGTAATCCTGGCAGTTTGGGAGGCCAAGGTAGGAGGATCGCTTGAGGCCAGGAGTTCAAGACCAGTCTGAGCAAGAGCGAGATCCCATTTCTACAAAAAAATAGAAAAATTAGCTGGGTGTGGTGGTGCATGCCTGTAGCCCCAGCTACTTGGGAGGCTGAGGCAGGAGGATTGCTTGAGCCCAAGGAATTTGAGGTTACAGTGAGCTATGATGATGCCACTGCACTCTAGCCAGGGAGACAGAGTGAGACCCTGTCTCCAAAAAAAAGCTTTTCCAAGATGAGAGGTGTATGAATTTTATTTCTTCCATTTTAAGAGGGTTCTTAGAGGTAACTGAACCTGTCATTTTTATACATAAACACTTAGAACTTGACAAGTGGTCGTACTTCGAATGTGATTTAGAATGAATTGCTTTAGATCCTCTGTGTAAGCGTATGTACAAATGCACATGTATATGCATGGTTAATGTAGATATAAACTTTCTAATACCAATAATAACAGTTTGGTAGAAGAAGCAGAATGCCAAAAAAAAGTTTGCTATTTCTGTAGTGGGATCTGAGATCCACCAATCTTTGGTAATTTAAACTCCCCATTCATTCATAGACTTCCTCAGTCTTATTCCCAGTCACTGGTTCAAAGGAAGAAAAAATGTCTTTTGTTATAAAACAGAGGTTCTATAAAATTAAAATTTGCCAAGGGAGTCTTTTTAAGCAAAAATTGGAGAGCACCGCAATCCCAGTTCAGTGTTTGAATGCTCTGGGGTTTTTTTTTTTTTATTTCAGGATATTATGGGGGTACAGATGTTTAGGTTATGTATGTTGCCCTTGCCCCCCGCCCCAGTCCGAGTTTCAAGTGCATCCGTCCCTCGGATGGTGCACATCGCACTCTTTGTGTATGCATATACCCGTCCCCTCCTCCCCGCTCCCCCCCTGCCCGACATCCAATAGACATTATTCTTATATGTGCACTTATGTGTTGATCAGTTAGTATGAATGCTCTGTTGATCGACAGAACCGTCATGGGTTTATTTGCTTTCCCTAACATCATTTGTATACAAGGATTCATTCATTCACTGAATAAATATTTATTGAGTACCTACTCTGTGCCAGGTACTAGGCTCCAACAGTGAATAGAATTGGCATGGTTCTTGCCCTTGTGTAACTTATACATAGTGGGAGAGGCAGATATTAAGCAAAAACATGGCACAAATAAATATATAGTTATAGATTATGGCAAATTCTTTGAATAAACAGAGAGATGTTAGTGGATTTGAAGACAATTGGATGGAGTCAAGATATATTTTGGAGGTGAAATCAACAAGACCTGACAATTTCTTTTGTGTTGGGGATGAGAGAGAGGGAGTTATCAAAGATGACTTTAGGTTCTGGTTTGTACAAGTGAGTGGATGAGGGCAGTAGTAAATCATTGATTTAAGGAAAACAGATTTGTGGGGAGGGAAAAGTGGGAGATACTGTTCTGTTTTGTAGCCATTAAGTTTGAGATGCCTGTGTTTCATTTGTATGGTGATGTTAAAAAAGCAATTGGATATATAGGTTTGAAACTCAGGAGATATAAATTGAGAGTCATAAGCATTTATCATGGTTAATGTTTAAACCTGTGGGAATGAATGGGATTGCCTATGAAGAGTACAGAATGAGAAGAGGGCCCAGGACTGACAGGACATCCTCCCCTCATCCCCATCCTTAAAGTCTCCGGTATTTAGAGTTCTAGGAGAGAAGGAGAAAGAGAACAAAGGACATGAAAAAAAGGATCAGTCAGGATGAAACTGGGAGAACACAGGATCGCCAAAGATAGAAGTGTTTCAAGAAGTTCTTTGGGAAATTTTCTATTTTCTATCCCTGTTGCATCTTACAGCCTTGCAATGATTTTTACTAGTGTGCTGCTCTGGAAAATGTCTGCCAGTGCTGCTTAGTTAATAACATGGCACAGTCCTATTTCACTAACAGTGAAATACTAAGGAATTTTAATGTATCTAAAGCACTGGTATTGCAAAACAGCTTTATTTGGGAGTTGAGAGAAGGAAGAAGGTTTTTCAAATTTACTTTCTTTAACGTTCTGTTCACTTGTATTCAAAATAAATACCTGGATAATATTTATTTAGAGATGCTTTCATATATTTCTCAACTTTTGAAAAATGGTGAAACAGATACTCATTGTCCCTGTCAACTTAATCCATAGAGCAGAGATGAAGGATATCTAATGTAAATATTTGTAAACAAAGTACATCCAAATTTTTAAAGAAGAATTAGCTCTATTACAGATTGAGCATCCGAAATCAGAAATGCTCCAAAGTCTGAAACTTTTTGACGTGACACTCAAAAGAAGTCCTCATTGGTGCATTTGAGATTTGAGATTTTCAGATTTGGGATGCTCAGCCACACTGTCCCCTCCACCAGCCCCCACCGTCACCACCACCATTTTGTTGTACCAGCAGTAACTTTAAACTTGGGAGTTTTCCCCACCCCCACCGTTTTGCTCTGATTTTTCTTTAGTAAAAACATCTTCAATGCTACAAAATGGAATTACAGCAGTTGCTTTTTCTGGGAACCATGTTGTTGGAGAAACAGTCATTTTAGCTGAACTGCCTGGTAGTGTTGCCTAACAAAATATGGTATAATCAAATTATAGTATAAAATGAAAGACATCTTTGTCATCTTCCTTTTTCACTGTTCCCTAGGGCTTTCCCTCCCTGGTAATCTTAGCCATAGACCATTATTTCTAGAATCAGATTCCTAATTCTAGTGTGATCCGTGGTCTCATATTGACCAAAATTAGTCTTGCCCAAACTTATAATTTTCTGTTACATTTATTTTTGTCTTCCATTTTCTGTCATCTTCTAGCCTTAATCGACTCACCTGTCTCACTGAAACTGAAAGAACTTTTTGTGGAAGAAAAAAAATGGAGATAAATCCAGGCTAATGGACTATGGCTGTTTTTTTCCTCTGATAATTGAGAGAAATCTGATTTCTAGGAATAAATATTTATTTCATTCTTTCCCTTAATCTCTTAGTATGGCAAAAGTACCATTCTCTTCTGACCTTTTTTGTTTCCTTTTAGAAATGTCTGTCATTATTGAGCTTGACTATATGCACATTGCTTGTTACACTTGTTTACATTGTTTTAAAATTCTGTTGCTTCATGGTGAGCAGGGATACACAGTATCATTTTTAAAAAGTGTTTATAAATGTGTGTGTGTGTGTGTATATATCTATATATGTGCATCTTACTCAGAGTGTGTGTCCAAAGTTCTGAAGGGCATTTCCCAACATTACTGGCCCGTTTCCCTTTGTAATCAGAGGAATACTGTTTCAAGATTATGGGCTGCGTGTGGTATGTGGCCCTGGAACAAAATGAAGTTAAATGGCCACAGGGGGATTAAGCTATGAAGTTGGTGTTGTTTTACACTGATAATATATTTTGACTAATTGAATTATTAGTCCTAATCAGAGAAGAGCATTGCCTATAATCAGTGGTCACTTAAGGCTATTCCCCAAAGTATATTTCATCTTAAATACTAGACATTTGGGATCATTCTTCTTTTTTAGGATTCATATACATTGAACTTACTTGTACAATATTTTGAGGTTGATGCTTCTCTATAGCTTTTTGCATTAAATAAATTAAGCAACAGATTAAAAAAAAAAAAGAACAAACCCATGAGTCACTGGGTTAAAGACCTAAGTAGTGTCATAACTCGCTAATTGTATGTCCGTAGGGAGGGTGTATTGAAATACAAAACCACATGTTTTCTTGATACTTCACTGTGCAGCTTGATTTTTTCCCCACCCCCTGGTTTTCCTTCATCGAATCATAAATGCTCCAAGAATAACCAGTCGCTGTGTGGTATAGAGGGTCTAATAGCCTTTAAATTAAATCTTTGGCTTGCAATTATCTAGCTGTTTCAGAAAGAACAAGTGGATCCTCTTCAGATGAAATTGCAGCAGGTGAATGGACTTGGCCAGGGATTAATTCAGAGTGCAGGAAAAAATTGTGACGTGCAAGGTTTAGAACATGACATGGAAGAGATCAATGCTCGATGGAATACACTGAATAAAAAGGTAAGTAAGAAGGAGTAACAAGTATACTGGGAACAGAAGGCATAGAAAAGAGATGTCTAAATCTAAGGTTTCTCTGGAACCTGAATACAAATAAAAATTAGTAGTTGCAATCTATAGTTACTAAAAAGGGTCAGTAGAAATTTAAAAATTGTTCTCTCCTTTCTCATAATAAGCCTACATGTCTGTGATACAGGTTGCGCAAAGAATTGCACAGCTACAGGAGGCTTTGTTGCATTGTGGGAAGTTTCAAGATGCCTTGGAGCCGTTGCTCAGCTGGTTGGCAGATACTGAAGAGCTCATAGCCAATCAGAAACCTCCATCTGCTGAGTATAAAGTGGTAAAAGCACAGATCCAAGAACAGAAGGTAAGTGAAAATGTTGGGACAGTGAACTGTAACAGCCGTAGGGAGTGGTAGACAACACATTTCCTTATATTAATAGTTTAAGGAGCAATTCAGTTTTAGTAGAATCCTAACCTACTTTGTGTCATCCTGAAAAGAAAGGTAGAAATTGATTTTCATCATATTACTTTAATCTACTGGTTTGCTGTGGTATATTAGACTGAATAATTTTACTTGTTCATATATCCTATTTTGATGTTCACCCACAGCTTTATATTAAGAGGATTTGGTGTTTTCGGAGTCAGCAGTATTCTAAATAATGTATATCATGTACATGGTTCTGTCTGTATTTTTGTTGCAGCGCATTTTTCTTTTTTAAAAACATTTATCCCGTCCAGGCGCGGTGGCTCATGCCTGTAATCCTAGCACTCTGGGAGGCCGAGGCGGGTGGATCGCTCAAGGTCAGGAGTTCGAGACCAGCCTGAGCAAGAGCGAGACCCCATCTCTACTAAAAAATAGAAAGAAATGATCTGGACAACTAAAAATATATATATAAAAATTAGCCGGGCATGGTGGCACATGCCTGTAGTCCCAGCTACTCGGGAGGCTGAGGCAGAAGGATCGCTTGAGCCCAGGAGTTTGAGGTTGCTGTGAGCTAGGCTGACGCCGCGGCACTCTAGCCCGGGCAACAGAGCAAGACTCTGTCTCACACAAAAAAACAAAAACAACATTTATCCCAAAGGAAATTTTATTTTTATTGAGGTATAACCGACAAATAGAAATTATATGTATTTTCAATTTACAACACGATGTTTTGATGTACATTGTGAAATGATTTCCAAAATCAAGCTAATTAACATATCTATCACTTCACACGTTAACCACTTTTCAGTGCACTTTTCTTTTGGTTCAAAGGACATTTCCTATTAGTTACATAATGACAATCACTGCTCCATTTAAAAACTTAAGTGTGTGAAAAGTTTATGTGTTTGGTAAGAACTATGCTATATCTCATGCTGTTTCCTCAAGGACAGAAAAAACTTCCGTTAATTAGGATTTGGCAGGGTAGTGTTGTTCTTTTGATTTTTTTGTTTCTACTGCAGATTTTAAAATGACCCTGTGTTATCACTTTTCATTCTCTTTGAACATGTATATAATAGTTGCTCCAACGGCTCCTAGATGATAGAAGGGCCACCGTAGACATGCTTCAAGCAGAAGGAGGCAGAATAGCCCAGTCAGCTGAGTTGGCTGATAGAGAGAAAATCACTGGACAGTTGGAAAGTCTTGAAAGCAGATGGACTGAACTACTCAGCAGGGCAGCAGCCAGGTAAGGCCAAAGGGGTTTTGAGGAATGAGTCTGAGGTTTGTTTTGTCCTATTTTTGACTTACTATCACTGAAGTGCTCTAAAGGCTTGTGGATGATTCATACAGTACTTTGGAAGGTGTTTAATGGCTGAAGGATAAGTTTTTAGAGATGCTCCACGTAACCAGAATCACTCTCAGGAAATGAACTCCAGCTACTCATAAATTTCTGAGAACTGTAAGACTCATTGCTCTGTGTTGTTCTGCTGCAGTATAATTGTGGTTCCAAATGACAGACACAGACTCCTACAATCCAGCCAAGTTATTTTCTGAGTGTTTGAAACAGATTTTTCTGCCTTTATATTTATAAATAATGCTTTTGATACTTGGAATTGAAATTTGTCATATTTCTTTTCTGTTAGGTTATCCTAATATTAGATGTTTTTGCATCTAGGAGTTAGTCTGCAGTTCTGTTAAATATTTACTATATGGGCATTCAGGAGATGCATAAACTTTCTTCAATAAATGGTCAAAAGAAGAAAATGCTTTCTCTTTTCATAGCTATGAGTAACCCTCATGTGACTTGAGCTTAATACATCACATGGATGTCTTGTCTGTTAACTTACACTGTCATCCATTTTAAAAATAAATACCAGGTAATCAGAAATCTAAGAAAGTAGTAGAGTCAATCATTTGTTATTGTAGCCTATGGCAGTCTTCAAATAACTCCCTCTTCAGGGAGTGCCACCACATTGACTAATTTTTAAATTTTTCGTAGAGACAGAGTCTTGCTGTGTTGTCCAAGCTGGTCTCAAACTCTTGGCCTTAAGCTGTCCTCCGGCCTTGGCCTCCCACAGTACTCAGATTACAGGCATGAGCCACTACACTAGGCCAATAAAGACTTTTACTTGGATTTTTAAATTTTGGATATTTGATGCTTCTAAGTTATTTTTAGCTCTTCCCTTTGATACCCCAAAGCTTATTACGTTGAATTATTCAGACTTTCAGATTCCAAAATCAGAGATGAATCAGAAGGACACAGAAACTAGAGGCAATTTTTAAAAAATGAAATTCAACTTTGATAATCTTTATGATTATATGTTTTAGTTACATTAATTGAAGATGTATTTTGAAGGCTGGCATAAGCAAACTAGGAAAAGAAGTTCTATACTTAGATTGCCACTTAAAAATGGTAGCATCTAGAAACAGGTTTTTCTTTATATTCAAACATAATTGAATTTCCAGATAACCAAAATGCCAAATCTTTTTATTTCAGTCATTTCTTATTAAAATAAGTTTGTCAGGGTGTAACCAGCACAGGACCTAGCACAAATAGGTATTAAGTAAAGGTTTACTGAACTAAAGTGCATTGTGTATTCCTAGGCCTTTTCAAATGGCATATCTTCTGTCTGGTCTTAGTAATTCACAGGCAGAATTATGACCTTTCATTATTAATCTGTGCTAATAGAGTTCTGTGGTTGTTCTCCTGTCTCTTCCTTGTCCCGCTGCCTCCACCATCCAGGCTTCCTCTCCCCTTTGTAATTCGCTGCTTTTATTCTATAGAGTACTTGAAATCGAAGCTTAGCATGGGTGTTATATTGAGTAAGAGTCCAAGTGAGCTGTGAAGCACATAGGTTTTTTGGCTGCTATTTGTGTTGGCAAATTCAGCCAGTCTGAGGTCATTTTTTCCCCCTTAAATCTGGATTCAAAGTTATGTTCTGGGGCTTGAAATTATTAGCAGCCTGACTGGATTTTTGGGAGATGGGGAGGGAATTCTAGTTCATGGAACTACAGTGTACTGCCTTTGCTCTTCAGCTACTCTCTTCACTCAGAAGCGAAGGTAGCAGTGACAGAGAAAGAGAAGTTAAAACTGATGATTGTTTGACTCCTTTAAACTTTATTTTGGTCACATGTTCAGGTGATGTATGTGCTACATTCTGTTTTGATATGTGTCAATGTGGTATAAGGAGAAAAAGCATTAGAAGGTCTGATTGTAATCCTCATTCTAGTCTTGCTACTCCCTGGGTGATTGGACAAATCTTTCTTTAAGCCTTCAAGGTCAATTTTCTCGTTTATCATAGTGGGATAATTATTCTGCCCACCTTACAAGGTTATGACAGGATCAGAATAAGGTGATGCTGTGAAAACCTTTAAAATACCAAAATGCTACACACTGTGTGCTTTGTTTACTGTTGATGTTTAAACCGTACCTGGTAAAGACTCTTCTTTTACTGAATGTAGCACTATTATCAGTCTTAATGTGACCTTCTGCCTGAGCAACTTGTTCTATATATTTGCGTAGGCAAAAACAGCTGGAAGACATCCTGGTTCTGGCCAAACAATTCCATGAGACAGCTGAGCCTATTTCTGACTTCTTATCTGTCACAGAGAAAAAGCTTGCTAACTCAGAACCTGTTGGCACTCAGACTGCCAAAATACAGCAGCAGATCATTCGGCACAAGGTAGGAAGTAGTTACAGTTAATGAAAACACACAACTGTAATTGGAAATCCTAGAAATAAGAAAACTGCCTACAGCATTGTAGAAGATGTGTTCTGTGGGGTTTTTTTAAAGTTTATTTAAAATATGGTCAGATTATTAATTGAAAAAGTCATATCCTTAAAGTAAAAGTAAAAATAGAAATGAATAGACTACCATCAGAAAAAACAGCTTTTGTTCCCAATTTTTATATTACTTTTGCCCTTCACTAGGTGAACTTTTTTATTATTTAATTTGTTATATCATTTGTTATTCATCATTTCATGTTTAGTTTTCATTTATTTTATTTCTGTTATTCATTTTTTCCATCTGGATTTCCAGGCTCTGGAAGAAGAAATAGAAAATCATGCAACAGATGTGCACCAGGCAGTCAAAATTGGGCAGTCCCTCTCCTCCCTGACATGTCCTGCAGAACAGGGTGTGCTGTCAGAAAAGATAGACTCATTGCAGGCCCGATACAGTGAGATTCAAGACCGGTGCTGTCGGAAAGCAGCCCTGCTTGACCAAGCACTGTCTAATGCTAGACTGTTTGGGGAGGATGAGGTGGAAGTGCTCAACTGGCTGGCTGAGGTTGAGGACAAGCTCAGTGCAGTGTTCGTAAAGGATTACAAACAGGATGTCCTGCATAAACAGCATGCTGACCACCTGGTATTTGCATTCTTACTGGTTATGTTACTAAGTTGTTATTTTGATTCGTGTTTCTCTTCATTTCTTTTTCTTTTTCTTTTTTTTCTTCATTTCAAACTCAACTTTATTTTATACATAAGTGCATCGTTTATAGACTTGGTGCTAAGTACTAATCTATCTTAGATAAGTCCATGGAAATACTCGTGTTTAACAAACTAAATCAGTAATTCTAGAAGATGGTATGGCGCATAGACTTGATGCCCCATCAAGTTGAGTTGAGAGGGGCCATCTCAACTCCAACTCATAATTTACATCTTTAGGTAAAGTGTCACTAAGTTTTCATTTGAGCAGTTTTATGAAAGAGAAAGTACTTTAACAAAATCAGATATATCTAAATAGTGCCCAGGATTTGGTCATGTCGTTATAACTTTTATAATATTTCTAGAATTTATATGCTCAAATTCTGGGGATTTTATGTCATCTTAGTAGAAAGAAGTTTGCCTTTTTCATTTCATTTTTATGAAATCTCTTTGGGAGTAGTAAAAATAGGCAAAGCAATTTTTTTAATAGTCTAATATTATTTTGCTTCTTCAACTTCATATATGGAAACAGTTTTTAATCAGGATCCTGATTTAAATCAACCTGTTCTCACTGATTTTCTTCTCTTGAACTTTCTGCCTTATTTATTTTGGACACAGTAGACATTTTTGCTGAATTTCACTTCTACCTTTCTTAGGTTCAGGTTTGGTACCAATAGATTGGTAAAGCTGATTTAATTATAAATCCCTTCTCATTCAGCACAGAGGAAAGCTTGCCTATAAGTATCTGCTTTAATTATTCTTGAATAATCAATGGGCTAACCAAAGAGATAATGAGAAAATCAAATATCTGATATTTAAACTAAACTGGTATTCATCTCTTTACTTTAAATTTGGTCTCTTAAAGGTCTCACATTTCTTACCCACTGTTGTGCCGTAGTTTTAGGATTAATGGTATTCTTTCCTTTCAGGCTTTAAATGAAGAGATTGTTAATAGAAAGAAGAATGTAGATCAAGCTATTAAAAACGGTCAGGCTCTTCTAAAACAAACCACAGGTACTTTGAAAAGTGCGTCTCTTAGCGCCTCTATGGTCTCAAAGACAATCACATTTCCAGGGTAATAAACTCCTTGCATTAGCCACTTCTGTTAGTATATATGAGGAGCTTGGTATTCACTGATTGTGTTACCATGTGCTCCAGGAGGCTGATGACCTGTGTCCTGTTTCCTGCTAAATCTTATGAAAACTAAAGGACTCAGTTGTCTCACATCAGTTATAGATGATGATCCCCCTTGCCCTCCAGTATGTGGAATGCCAGCATTCTTTGAATGGTGCTGTGAACATCTAGAAACACCTGAAGCTGAACTCAGACCTTAATGATCTCAGAAGTGGCCTCTTTTATCAAGTGGAAGGTTTATTTTATTTCCCACTCACCCTTCTTATGGGATGTTAAGTGAAATCATTACCACAGGGAGAGAGCATCTATAAAATTAAAGGTCCAATTGGAAGAAAGGGGGATTAAAGGGACTCCTCATCCCCAGATCTCTTAAATAAGAATAATTATGTGCTGTCTCCCACAGGTGAAGAAGTGTTACTTATCCAGGAGAAACTAGATGGAATAAAGACTCGCTATGCAGACATCACAGTCACTAGCTCCAAGGCCCTCAGAACTTTAGAGCAAGCCCGGCAGCTGGCCACCAAATTCCAGTCTACCTATGAGGAACTGACCGGGTGGCTTAGGGAGGTGGAGGAGGAGCTGGCAGCCAGTGGAGGACAGTCTCCCACAGGGGAGCAGATACCCCAGTTTCAGCAAAGGCAGAAGGTGAGCTGTCATTACACACTGTAAAGGGAAAAGGTTCCTCTTTGTCGGAGTTGTTAAGTTTTGTGACCTTTACTTAAATCTAAACCAAAAATGTCTGCCTCCCTCCTTTATTTACTCACAGACAGTAAGATTTGACATAAAGACATACATAAATTATGTATATATTATAGTCTAAAGGAGAAAGAAGTTAAACCTCAAATCCCTAGGAAGTTTGCTTCATGTGTAAAATTTTATGATTTACCTCTATTTTTCATTCTCAAAGAGTACTTCATGTTTTTAATTGATTCTCCTACAGGATCTAGTATAGTTCTAGATGCAGAGTAATACTGTATAGGTACTTGTTAAGTTAAATGTCTAGCCTATGTTTAAAACATTATTTATCATTTCTGTTGAAGTGAGGAGAAAAAAGAACAAAGCACTCTTTGTTTTACCCAGAGACAGTCTGGCTCAAGAAGTCATGCAGACAGTTCTAAGTAAGCAGCAGTTAAGTCTAAAGTCAGACTTCAGAATGATTGAAAAATCTGAGACAAGAAAAAAATAACTGAAGGAAGGAGGTCAGAGCCCTGCTGGGATGTGTGGTAGAGATAGCACTTTCCACCCAGCACAGCTGCTAATGTGCTTTATTTAGCAAGGTATGGCCTGAAAACTCTTTTCCCTTCTTAGGAATTAAAGAAGGAGGTCATGGAGCACAGGCTGGTGTTGGACACAGTGAATGAGGTGAGCCATGCTCTCTTAGAGCTGGTGCCCTGGAGAGCCAGAGAAGGGCTGGATAAACTTGTGTCCGATGCCAATGAGCAGTACAAACTGGTCAGTGACACTGTTGGACAAAGGGTGGATGAAATTGATGCCGCTATTCAGAGATCACAACAGGTAATGTTTGTAATGCCTCTACATTAATATTTTAGACAGTGGGGATTGATGTGTGAGATATAATACTATGAGCCATATAAATAAGAATAATGGCTCAGGAATGAGAATGAGTTCAAGCTAAATCTGATGCAACAAACATTTCAGTAATGGGAAATGATTGGGTAGAGGTTTATGAGGATGGATCTAGCTTTGACCCCAAATACTTGATCCCTTTGAGTAAAGAAGAACTTGGAGAAGAGTCTGTGTGAGGCCTTTTCTTAGCTAAGTAAGAAGTTTGATGGTGATAGGAGTAGACAGTATCTAGATCCAAAAGGTCCAAATGCATTACAATCTTAGTTTGATATAATCAACTCTCTTAGCATTAGATAGAAGAGGGGAAGGAACCAGGAACTATAATTACTATCAAATATGCAAACCAAAATAGCAGAGCTATCCAAAATAGAATCCTCTCAGTAAACACAGGTGTCATATTTCCCTTGATCTTTTTTCCTCCCTGCTTTCCGGAAAAAAGTTACTTGCTTTTTTCTGTAGCTGGATACCACCTTTTTATGGGCCATAGCACAAAAAATAAATTAATATAACATAACTCCTTGGGTTCAGAGTGATAAGCAAACACTTTTTGAACCTCACAGAAATTTGCTTTGATTCCAGGTACATCCCCAGTGTGTCTTTAGCATTATCCCTAATCTTTGCCAGATATTTCAATATGAAACTTACTGGGCTTGGGAGAAGCTTATTTTAAATAACAGTGCAGGTTGGCAAAGTCAAAGAGGAAGAGATAAAAGATTGGGGGACCCTCATGAAACAAAAGTCATATAGAGCATGCTTTGTTATTATTACGTAACCATTGAAAGATCTGGTGTTTCTAATGCTCCTTCCGCTGAGCAAGTGCTTTCAAGTTAACTTGACTCAACTGTCTACGGCCATGTTAAGTTTATAGTCAATCATCTGACTAAAACTACTACTGTTTAATGTCTGGGTAGGAAAGGGGATTGGCAGACAGAGTCCACTCACTCTCATAAAAGTATTGATTAGAGATATATTTCTTTTGAAGGGTATCAATCTCTGTTGTCTTTATCTGCAGGACCACTAAGTAGGTTCTGTAACTTCTTTTAAAGAAGTTGAAATATGATCAATTCTAATTTGTTTGCATTTGGGCTTGTGATTCTTCCTAGTTTGGGCTTTACTTTGTGAGATACAAATTATATTACTGAAAATCCAGGGCCTTCTATGTTGAATAAATTAGAGTTCTAAGAAGGAGACCTTGGCTGTATTTAATTTGTTTATTTTTCTTCATTACCTCTATTAGTATGAGCAAGCTGCTGATGCAGAACTAGCTTGGGTTGCTGAAACAAAACGGAAACTGATGGCCCTGGGTCCAATTCGCCTGGAACAGGACCAGACCACAGCCCAGCTGCAGGTACAGAAGGTAAGTGTAACACTGGTGTGCCCACTCTGCCCTGAGCTAGTAGAATCATCGGTGGCGTCGAGTGACTAGGAGAGTTTCTGACTAACCTGTGTCAAGTAGAACGATTTAATGGCATGATGGAGAATAGAAATAATTTTATATATACTTGGTTGGGATGAGGAAGAAATTTTTTGCTTTGTGAAAAAGGAGAAATAGGCCCATTAATCCAGGAAAGAATGGTTAGCAATTTCCTGGATGATTTTTAGGAGGGAGGATGTTTTTGTAAGCTATTAAAGAAGATACACAAAAAAAGATGTTGGATAGGCAAAGTGTCAAACTTTATAAGATGAATTTTTGATGCGGCTTTAAAGTAAAGAATTTTTCATAGGTCGTGTCTTACCATTCACTAACACAGGCTCAGGGTCTTTTTACTTCTTGACTTAACTACAGTTTGCTTTTCAAAGGCTTTCTCCATTGACATCATTCGACACAAAGATTCAATGGATGAACTCTTCAGTCACCGTGGTGAAATCTTTGGCACTTGTGGGGAGGAGCAGAAAGCTGTGTTACAGGTGAATGACATTGATTTGTACACCACATTGTTCCTGTCTTGATTATGGTGAATTAGAAGTACAATTGTGAAATGATAGTTTAAGATTTTTTTCCTTCCGGACTTTCTTATTACTGATTGTTACTAAAGTCAAACTTGATGTTCTAGGGAATTCAGACTCCTAATCTCGTGTTCAGAAATGTCTAAACAGCCCTACTATATAATGTGAAATATATTGCAAATCCGTCTTCTTTATAACAAAGAAATTGCTACTTATCCTTACTCCACAGGGCATAAGCTTTGAGTTACTTTTCAAGGAATTAATGGTAGGGTTTTTAGAACCATATTATATATTAATTCCTTTTTCAGGTCCTTCTGATAGGTCATCCATTTTTAAAAGGATTGTCCAAGAGACTTAGTTTGTAGGACAGTTTTATTTTTTTATAAATGGTATGGTTAACCATACTTTCTCAAAAACATTCATAAATTGACTGAGCTACTCATCATAAACCTTTGAAGCATAAATGCTAGATTTCTGCAGACATTTTTTATCAGAGGAAAAAAGGCAAAACTCAATGGGCAAAGAT
>RJWJ010021374.1:0-27945 GCA_004363605.1 Indri indri
GGCGTGGATGTGGAGAGATTGGAACACTCTTACACTGCTGGTGGGATTGCAAATTAGTACAACCCACATGGAAAGTAATTCGGAGATACCTCAAAGAGCTAAAAATATAAATCCCATTTAATTCAGCAATCCCACTACTGGGCATCTACCCAAAGGGGGTAAAAAAAAAGACATTCTATAATAAAGACATCTGCACTTGAATGTTTATAGCAGCAGCACAATTTACAATTGTAAAGATGTGGAAACAACCCAAGTGCCCATCAATACATGAGTGGATTAATAAAATGTGCTGTATGTATACCATGGCATACTACTCAACTCCAAAAAGCAATGGTGAACTAACACCTCTTATATTATCCTGGATAGAGCTTGAGGCCATCCTTTGAAGTCAGGTATCACAAAAATGGAAAAACAAGTACCACATATGCTCACCATCAAATTGGTACTAACTGATCAACACTAGGGTGCTCACACAGTAATAACATTCATTGGGTGCCAATCAGATGGGAGGGATAGTGCGGGTGGGTAAACTCACAACTAATGGATGTGGAGTGCACTGTATTGGGGGAGGGAACACTTGCAGCCCTGGATTGGGTGAGGCAAAGTCATTATATGCAACCAAAATGTTCGTCTTCCATAATATTCTGAAACAAAACAAAACGAAGCAAACTTACTACTAAAATAAAGGAGATCTCCACTTATATAAGACAGATAAACAATGCCAGGAGTCCTTCTCACAGCATGTTCAATAGTTTGTGTCCAAAACAAAAGATAAAGTTGCCATCACATGTGAATGATATAATAATAAGAGAAGTGATTTAAAAAAGACAGAAATTTTTAGAAAATTAGCATGACAAGAAAATTCAAAAATTCAATAAGAGGATTAGAAAGTGAAGTAGAGAAAAGCATGGAGAAAAAGATGGCAAATAATATAAAATTTCAAAAAAGAAAGATAAGCACATTAAATTATATGATTAATCTCTAGAATTCAATATTCATAAAAATATTATGTTTTAATAAAAAGATAAGAGAAAGGATAGGATATTATTGATTGTTATTCAAAGAATTAAAATTTCCCAGGAAAAAAATGATTTGGATTTCAAGACTGGAAAAGCCCACCAAGTGTTTACAATAAAAAAAAATTACATAAATGTGCACATACATTGTTAAATCACATACACATACATATATATGAATATCAGGGTAGATATCCCTGAGAATTTCAATATACCAAGATAATGGGTAGATACTAAGAGCTTTCGGAAGTGGAGAAAAGTCACACAAAGTAGAATTTGAATTGAACTGGTGTCAGCAGCAATTGATCTTAAGAAAACAGTAAAATAGTATCTTCATATTTCTGAGAATATATTATTTATTTTCCACTTTGCAGTTTGATTGCCAAGCTGTGAAGGGAGAACCATGTATCATTTTTTCTTTTCAACTAATGGAAATTGTGCTTTGGGAAATAGCATAGGAACAAAAAGAAATGGTATTCATTAAACAAATGGTGAGGAAGAGACACTTCAGCATCAGGATTCTGTACCATATTTAGACAGCAATCAGTAAGGAATTGAGAAAAATGGTAAAGAGCTGCATGTATGGGAGACTGCTAAGAAAAACGAAATAGAATTAACAGAAAGATTGGAAAAGTTGTCATTAGATATTTGATAGATCTATTGAACATTTGAAAAAATAATAATACAATGCAAAATTTAAGGAATTGAATTACATCTATGAAATAAAAAGTAAGATGTCATGTATAAATGATACAAATTTTATTTCTCATTTTGTGTTCACAATGAAATATAATGTTCACTATCTAACCAAATAATGTGATATATTGCTATTAGGAAGACAACTACAGAAAAAGAGAAAGTGATGGTTAAGAGCACTAAGGGGGGCGGGGGGAAGGGCAAGCCTTTAACCCGCACTTGGGTGAGGCAAAGACATAAAGTGTAACTGCAGTGTTTGTACCCTCATAATACCCTGGAATAAAAAAAAAAAAAAGGAATTTTAAAAAAAGATTATACCACATAATGTAACCATAATTATGAAAAGAAATATCTAACTTAAAATTGTCAAAAGCCAGTATTTCTTGAGTGTGGTGGTGAGAGTTAGACAGAATATTTCAGGTTTTTTCTTTTCTTATAATTATTATTGTAAGTATGCAGAACTATTTGATATATTTTGATCTGTGTGAATGAATTAAATTAAAGCTTTAAAAATTAAAAAAAAATAAATAATACAATGATCTGAATATAAGAAATAACAGTTTAGGAAAAAATACTTGGTACAAGAATTTTTGGGGACTGTTTTTGTGATTAATATCTAATAATTATGTGATTATCCTCCATTCCCTTAAGCTGATTCCATTATTTTTAGTTAATATTGCTATTGCTGTTAGAGAGTTCTGAGTTAACACAAGAGAAAAAAGAAAATTACCTTCAAGCATTGTGGAATGTGAGAATAATATAGTGACTACAGACTCCCTTTCCAGTAACTATGCCCTGTAAATAAAGAATAATCCACACTCTCAAGATGGAATAGTATTATATCTCAAAAAACAACTAGACCAAGATGCAGTAGGGCCAGCAATTTTATACCCATTCCATCACAGAAGATTGTTTAAATGGATTTTTTTTTAATTTCAGAATTTCAATTCTTTTCATGCTGTGGAAAATGATAAAATTTCTTCATTTTTTAAGGCTAAATAACATTCCATTGTGTATATGTACCACATTTTCTTTATCCATTTATTAGTTGATGGATATTTAGTTTGTATAACTTGGCTATCGTGAATAGTTCCGCAATGAACATGAGAGTACAGGCATCTCTTCAATACGCTGATTTCAATCATGTACTCTCATGTTTTTATTCCTAAGTATGTTATTTTTTCATAGCCATTGGAAATAAGGTTGTTCTCTGAATACCATTTTTAGAAAGTTCGATTTTAGATAAGGACATCCCAAGGTGGAGGTGGAAATCAAAAACTATAGATTAATATTACTGATGGACATATATGCAAAAATCTTGAACAAAACACTAGCAAACTGAATGCAACAACACATTAAAAGTATCATTCACTGCAAGAGAGATTTATCCTTGGGATGCAAGGATGATTCAACATACACTATGTAATATATTTGTAACATACCCTTTTAAAAAAATAAAAGACAAAAATCATATAATCACCTCACTAGATGCAGAAAAAAGACAAGTGACATCACCAACACAGTGGAATAGAAGGTAACCTGATCACAGCCTCCCACTAAAAGAATTCTGCATCCATCCACAAAGTCTCTCTGAAGAAGCCTCAGGATCAGAGAGGAGTATGTGAAACCCCAGAGGAGTCCAAGACCTAGAAAGGTCTTCTTGAAAGTGCAGAATAAGGTGGCTGATCCACCCTGCTGAGCTTGCTTCTGGGATGAAGCCTGTAAATGGCTCAGTCCCCCAAGGGACTTGGTTTTAGCCCCATTGGCCTTGAGCCTGCAACCAAAACTACCAAGGGGTCCAGAAAGAATTGTGCACACTAGGGCCTTGGCAAAAAGGCTTATCTGACCACTGACATCAGTCTTGGCAGTGAACCTGAACGTTGCTCTGTGGTACTGCTCTAGCCTTCCTCACCAAGGTCCTAGCTCAGAGCTACTTGCATGAAAACCCATAAGGAGACTCCTACATCTCTCATACTGGGAGTCTGAACCTCCCAGAAGGTCTAGCCAACCCACAGCAGATCCCATATGTGCCCAGTCTCATCTCCAACCCCTCTAGCTGCAATTGGGAACCTATCCCCTATGTGAAGAGACTGGCTGGGAGGTAATAAGATGGGCTCTCCAACATCTTTCTCACAGCAGATGCCAAGGGGGCCCAGTCTCAGCTCCAGCCCCTTTTGCTGCTATCAGGAAACTATCCCATCTCTACAGAAATTGGCTGGGACGAGGGAGCCATAGGAGAGCCCACTAAGCCAATGAGACTGGGCTTTCCAGCCTCAGCCCCACAGCAGATCCTGAGGGGGCCCTTTCTCAGTGTCAGCTCCTCCCACTACAGCTAGGGAGCTGTAATGTCCGTGCTGAGATCTGTTGGGAGCCCCAGGCCTGTTTGAGTTAACAAAACAGGCCCATAAGCCTCCTTCCCACAGCAGATCCTGAAGGGGCCCAGTCTCAAATCCATCCCCTCTCTCTATAGTCAAGAAACCATCTCACCTGTGCAGAGATATGATGGGAGGCATGATCCTCTGGGCTACCAGTACAGTCTTCTGGACTCAGATCCCTGGCTAGCATTCCCATACAGCCCCAGTACCCTTCTTCGGTCTTCCCTGGTCCATGTGAGCCAGAAAGTTGCATCAACCTTGGAGACATCAGGAGACTCATGAAAAGGCTGGTCTACCAGGGTAATAATAGATAATGAAATCAAAGCAGTAATAAAGAGTCTCCCATTCAATACAAGACCAGGACATGATAGAGTCACTGCTGAATTCTACCAAACATTTAAAGAAGAACTAATGCCAGTTCTACTCAAACTATTTTAAAAAAAATGAAGAGGAGGGAATATTTCCAAACTCATTCTACGAGGCCAGAATTACCCTGATACCAAAACTAGACAAAGACACAAGGAAAAAAGAAAACTACAGGCCAATATTCTTGATGAACAAAGATAAAAAAAATCCTCAATAAAATACCAGCAAAAAGAATTCAACATATTAAAAAGGTCAATTTGCATGATCAAGTGGGATTCATCAATGGATACAAAGATTGTTCAACATATAAAAATCAATAATCATGATATATCACATCAACAGAGTCAGGACAAAATTCATATGATCATTTCAATTGATGCTGAAAAAGCTTTCAATAAAATTCAACATCTCTTTATGGTAAGGAAAAAAAAGCCCCCAGAAAATTGGATATCGAAAGAACATACCTCAAAACAATAAAAGCCATGTATGACAAGACTACAGCTAATATCATACTGAACTGGCAAAAGAATGAACTAAAGGGCATCAAAATTGGAAAGGAATAAGTCAAATTATCTTTGTTTGCAGATGACACGATCTTGTATTTTAAAAACCTAAAGACTCCACCAAAAAAACTTTTGGAACTGATAAACAAATTTAGTAAAGTTGCGGCATACAAAATTAACATACAAAAATCAGTAGTGTTTCTATATGCTAACAGCAATCAAGCTGAAAAAGAAATCAAGAAAGTAGTCCCATTTAATATAGCTACAGAAAAAAATGCCTGAGAAGAAATTTAAACAAAGAAGTGAAAGATTGCTACAATGAAACGATAAAACACTGATGAAATAAATTGAGAACACAAAATTGGAAGATATCCCATGCTCAGGAATCGGAAGAATTAACATCGTTAAAATTATACATATACTATTCAAAGTAACCAAATGCAATCCCTATCAAAATACCAAGACACGCTTGAATAAAATTAAAAAAAACCCCCAAAACCTGGAAATTTGTATAGAACCACAGGAGACCCTGAATAGCAAAAACAATTATGAGCAAAATGAATAAAACTGGAGGCATGATACTACCTGATTTCAATTTATACTACAAAAAAAAAAAGAGCTGTAGTAACAAAACAGCATTGTACGGGCATAAAAATGGACACAGATTAATGGAACATAATAGAGAACTCAGAAATAAATACACTCACTTACAAACAATTCATTTTTGACAAAGGTAACAAGAACATATATTGGGAAAAGGACATCCTCTTCAGTAAATGATGCTGGGAAAACTGGATGTCCATGTGCAGAAGAATGAAACTAAACTCCCATCATTCATCATACAGAGAAGTCAACTCAAAATGGATTAAAGACTTAAATGTAAGACTTGAAACTATGAACCTACTAGAAGAAAACAATGGGGAAATGCTACAAGATATTGGTCTGAGCAAAATTTTGGGGGCAAGAACTCAATAGCACAGGCAACAAAAGCAAAATGAGACAGATGTGATTGCATCAAGCAAAAGTGGTTTTGCACAGTAAAGAAAAGAATCAGCAGAGTGAGGAGACAACCCACAGAATGGGAGAAAATATTTGCAAACTATCCATCTGACAAGGGATTAATAACCATGATATATAAGGAACTCAAATCAATAGCAAATACAACAAATAATCTGATTTAAAAATGGGCAAATTATCAGAAAAAATGTTTCTTGAAAGAAGACATAAATAGCCAAAATATTTTAAAAAGCTCAATATTACTAATCATAAGCGAAATGTAAATCCAAACTACAATGAGATATTATCTCACCCCACTTAAAATGGCTATTATCGAAAAGACAAAAATAGCAAATGCTGGTGCAGATACAGAGAAAAGGGAGCACTCATACTGTGTTGGTGAGATTGCAAAGTAGCACAACCATCATGAAAAACAATATGGAATTTCCTAACAATTCTAAAAAAACTAAAAATAATACTGTTATATGATTTAGCAATCCCACTGCTGGGTATATATTCAAAAGAAAGGAAATCAGTATGTCAAAAAGATATCTGCACATCCACGTTTACTGAGCACTATTCACAACAGCCAAGAGACGGAATCAACTGAAGTGTACACCAATGAATTAACAGACAAAGATAATGTGGTATATACACCAAATGGAATATTATTCAGCCATAAAAAGAGAATGAAGTCATGTCATTTGCAACAACATAGATGGAACTGGAGGTATTATGTTAAGTAAAATAAGCCAGTCACAGAAAGATAGATATCGAATGTTCTCATTCATGTGTGGGAGCTAAAAAAGTAGATTTCATGGAGGTAGAAACTAGAATAGTGGTTACCAGAGGCTGGGAAGGGAAGAGGTTTGGGGATGAAGAGAATTTGGTTAATGGGTACGAAGTTACATTTAGATAGAATAAATAATTTCTAGCATTCAATAATACAGTAGGGAAGTTATAGTCAAAATAATTGATTGTATATTTAAAAATACCTAGAATAGAAGAATTATAATGTTCCTGACACAAAGAAAAGGTAAATGTTTGAGGTGATACATATCCCAATTAATCTGATTTGATTATTAAATGTTATATACATGTATCATAATATCATGTGTATAAATATGTTCAACTAGGATATGTCAATTACAATGTAATTCAGCAGTAAATAGTAACTAACATAAAGGGAAAAAAATAAACAGGATTGGCAAAATATATGCTCTACTTTTGTATATACTTGAAAATGTCCACAATAAAAGTTAAAACATTAAAAAAAAAACTAGATACAGAAATAGCATTTGAAAAAATCTAACATCCTTTTATGATAAAATTAATTCTTGATTACAAACAAATTGGGTATAGAAGAAATATACATCAGCACAATAAATGTTATATTTGATAAACCCACAGCTAACATATTCAAGAGCAAAAAGTTGAAAAATTTTTTCTAAGATCAGACACAAGACAAGACAAGGACAGTCACTCTCACCACTTCTATTTCAATATAGTGCTGGAAGTTCTAGCCAGAGCAATTAGGCAGAGAAAGTAAAAGGCATCCAAATTGGAAAATAAGAAGTGAAATAGTTTCTTTTTTTATAGATGACATAATCTTATATACAGAAGACCATAAGATTACACAATAAATTGTTAGAATAAATTAATGAATTTGGTAAAGTTACAGGATACAATGTTACTTAATATTTTTTGGTGTTCACTTTTCTCATCTGCTAAGCTGAGATATTGCAATTAGAGGAATTGCAAGGACTAAATAGGAATATTGAACATAAAGTGTAGTTCACAATTCCTGGTCATCTTTCTCCTGATTTTACACTCCCCCAAAGTAGCATTACTACTTCCGTTAGCATTGCTCTGATCTTGCAATTTCCTTTTATTAAATTATGTCATCACATAATTTTCAATGAGATGCCAATAATTGATGACATAATCCAGTTCATGGGATTTTAGGAGTTGCAATCACCATACCTCCATTATAGTCTTTATTGAAGGGAGTTTTGCATGTCTTAGATTTATCCAATACAGAATACATGACTTAATAAAAGGATTTGGTCAATTCTGCTGTAAGTCTTTATTATTTTGTCTGAGTTGCAACAATTTATTCGATTTAGTTTTTATATCTATCTTAATGTATTTTTTATTTCAGCATATTCCCGAAATAAAATTACTGTGGGTATAAATGTTTAGGTTACATATATTGGCTTTGCCCAACCCGAGTCAGAGCTTCAAGCATGTCTGTTGACTGGATGGTGTGCACTGCACCCATTAGGTGTGAATATCCCCATCCCCTCTTTCCCTCTCCCACCTGCCCAACACCTGATGAATGTTACTACTACATGTGCACTTAAGTGTTGGTCAGTTAAGTCAGTTAATACCAATTGGATGGTTAGTACATGTGGTGCTTGTTTTTCATTCTTGTGATACTTCTCTTAGTTGAATGGGCTCCAGCTCTATCCAGGATAATACAAGCGGTGCTAGATCACCATTGTTTTTTGTTGCTGAGTAGAACTCGGTGGTATACATATACCACATTTTATTAATTCACTCATGTATTTTTAAGATATTCCTGAGTCTCAATGATTTTTCTTTCAAGAAAGCAAGTATAAATGATGCAAACAGGAAGAACTGCTTATTGACTCAGACCATTACCTCATTGATGAGAATGTCACCATAGTCAAGGCAACATCGCTTTTTCAGTGGCAGAATGATGTTTTCTCACATGATTCCTTTTGAATTGTCAGGACTCTATGACGCATTTTGGAAATATTCACAGTAATGGAAAAGAGAGAGAGTTCAGATCAGAATAATGCAGAGGTGAAATATTTGATTTGTTTCTAATGCAATTTTACTCGTCACCTGTCAAGACAAATCATTTCAAATTGGTGCTTTGGGGGAAAAAATTTAGTTGGTTATAAGATTTTCACCTAAAGCATCATTTTCTAACTTTGCAATTTTTAAATCTGTAATCATTAGCACATGAGTGTGCACAGTATTGGGAAAGGTATTAACCCATAGACGACCAACACTGATTAACATGTATCTCTAATTATTCACAAAAAAATTTTCTATAAACGATAGTTCAAAATATATTTTATAAAAAATTTTAATAAAATACATATTTCAAAATATTTATGGAGTCTTTTCACCAACCCTGAGATTCCCTTAAAGAAAACAGGAACTTTTCATTAAGTTATTGGTAGCAGACATGACCAATCACCTATTCAATCTCCCTACCTCTTTGCTAATGGAAGCTCTACCCCATTTGGGGTGACACGAACCTCAGATAAAGACTGTGTTTTATAATATACCTCAAGTTAGCAATAGCCATGTGATTAGATCACTAAGTTGAAGCCAGCATTTGTGGGATGGGCTCTCCTGAATGATACGGAAATGGGGAATATTACTGACATTTTTCACTTCCCTTGTTTGCTATGCTTTATTTCTAATAAGTTGACATGATGGCAGGAACTCCAGAAATCATCTTATTTCCTGAAATAATTCTATAAATAAATACTATGTGGTATTATATGAAGCATCAAATATTAATAGGAAAAAAAAGGCCTATGCTTTGAAATCTTTGGACCTCGTAACAGTCTGGACTGCCAATATCCAAATTTGTTTTATCTAAGAGAAAACAAATCTTTATTTGGTTTTCACTATGAAAATTGAGCATTTTATGATTTAAGAAACCAAGTCTAATCCTAATGGAAGTACTACTCATGGCAGGCAGATGTCTAAAAATGTCCCTCTCAATATTTCAGTCCCCTGGTTATTCAAACATGAATTTTGTATTGCTGAAAAGGTGACTTGCAAATTTAACTAAGGTTACAGATCTTAAAATACGTAGATTATCTTGGATATCTGGGTGGGCCCAATTTAATCACTTGAATCTTAAAAGCAGAGAAATTTGTGAGAGAGATGCAGCAAGAGAGGAATGCGGGAGACACAAGACAGAAAGAGGGGTGGTTCAGAGAAATTTAAATAGTGAGGACTCAACCCACCATTTCTGGCTTTAAAGATACAGGAAGGAAGCCGTGAGGCAGAAATGAAAGTTTCTTCAAGGAAAAGGGAACTATGCCCAGCATGCAGCCAGGAAACAGGGGCTTCTGCCACTGGATCTCATGGAGTTGAATACTTTCCACTTTCTGAAGGAGTCTGGAAGCAAATTCTCCCCCAAATAGCCTCTAGTAAGAAACACAGCAGCCCTGACCACATCTTGATTTCAGCCTTGTGAAATCCTAAGCAGAGCCCGTCAGACTTTGTATGAAATGCAGCTGAGCCAACCTGGATTTCTGGTATACAGGTAAGTTAAAAAATAAATCTGGTTAGTTTTAAGCTACTGAATTTGTGGTAACTCTTTCTTGAAACAATACATGGGAAAATATTTTAGAAGATGTTCAAATTGAGAAATCAAATATGCCCCTTTATGTAAATGTTACCTGATTCTTTCAAGATTGTTGGCATTTACATTAATATTTATTATTAATGAGATTCCAAAGGACAGTAAGTATAAAAAAATGAAACAAAAGGTAAAAAAAAAAAATATCTGCTATGAAATTTTTGGTACATGGTAATAGTGAGCTAGATTATTCAGAAATACCTCTCTCTAATAAAAATATAAAAATGCTCAATAAAGTAGAAAAATATTTCTGAACACATTGAAAAGATATTAAGAGACTATCTAACCAGTACTGAAGGGAAAAGGGAAACCCAGATTGTTAAATAGAAGCATTTACTATTTTTCCTTTGAGAGCACTTGCAATTACTGACAACTTTAAATTCATTTTGATAGCCTCATCAATGCAAAGTCTTAAGAAAACAAAGCCTATGGACCTTGAAGTTTGGAAAATCTAATAAAGCACTCTTCTGCAAATATAAGATGAGAACATAATGTTCTGCAAACTCAGGGATGGATGAATCAGATGTAAACCAGCTCTTCTGAGGAATTTTTGCCTGATGTTCACATCAATAGGATGATATATGCTACCTCAAAATTTGAACTTAGATCCAAATGATCTTAATTGTTTTAAAGAAATAAAGGCAAATATGAATAAAAATATCTACATGTTAGGACACATATTATTCCTAAAAATATTATTTTAGGTATAAATAGTGCATTGTCAAAGGTAACCATTCAAGGAGGTAAGTTAAAAGACAATCATCACAAAAATAAACATTAGTGACAAACTTGTAAAAGGTCTAATATTATCCACCATAGACTATAAAACAACTAGACATGCTACACTTAAAAAATAAAGCTCATGTCCAACAATATCACTACTGGGTATATATCCAAAGGAAATAAAATCAGTATGTCAAAGAGATATCTGCACTCCCATGATCATAGGAGCATTATTCACAATAGCTCAGATATAAAATAAAACTAAGTGTCTATCTGAAAATGAATGCGTAAAGAAAGCTTGCTATATATATACAAAATAAAATTCTGTTCAGTCTTTGGAAAGAAGAATATCCTGCCATCTGCACATCATAGATGAACCTGGAAGACAGTATGTTAAGTGAAATAAGCCAGTCATAGAAAGACAAACACCACATGATCTCTCTTATAGGTAGACTATAAAAAAGTCAAATTCTTAGAAGTAGAGAGTAGAACAGTGGTTAACAGGGACTGGAGGAGAGAGGAGTTTGAGAAGATGTTGGTCAAAGATACAAAATTTCAATTAGGAAGAACAAGTTTAGGAGCTCTATGGAACAACATGATGACTATAATAACAATGTATTGTGTTCTTGAAAATTTCTAAGAGTACCCTTTATGTGTTCTCACCACAAAAAAATTATTAATTATGTGACATAACGCATGTGTTAAAAAATAAAAGAAAGATCAAGTTCGAAATGTATATTTTGAAAAAATAGGAAACTATAAAGCTGTAGGAATAAAACACAAAAGATACATTCAGTTTATAACGAAAATTATAAACTGAATTTATATGGTTAACAGCAGAATAGATAGAGTGAATATAAATATATTCATAAGATTAATTGAGGCCTTTCTGTCATGACAAGGGGTCCGTTTGTCGTCCGTGGTGAATGTACATTGCTCTGGCTCTGAAAACCTATGTCTTGCTCTTGCTCTGTAATTCTGTCTTCCTCTCCTCAATAAATCTTGTTTCGTGCTTAAAAAAAAAAAGATTAATTAAAATGTCAAGATGAAGCATAATAACAAGGAAGTTATGATATTTGGAGAAATATTGGCTGTTTTTCAAATAATGAAAGAAATCAATTCAAATTAATGTAAAACAGGATAAATAAAATGACCATAGTGAAACTGCAGAATATCAAGGAATAGAAGGAAATCTTAAAGGTGCTCACATAAAGGAGAAAATACAGATTACCTTAAAATTATTGACAATTAGGTGGACAGCTAATTTGTTAACAGTAACAATAACAGAAAATAGTGAGATATTACCAATTTCTAAAAGAAAATGACTACCAATCTGTATGAAGTGTCTGATTTTGAATCAAAAGTTCAGTTTATTGTATCTCAAACAAGAAGCAGTACAGTTAATCAAAGTATGTGCCTAAACTATTGACACAGTTTTGCCATCTTAACAACAGCTTGTTTATTCCATCAGCAAAGAAACCTGGAGAACAAGTGGCAATGAAATTGCAAAAGGCATTTTCCACAGCTTGTTGAGAACTGAATATTTTTCCTTGCAAGACGTGTTCAAAGCCTGGAAGAAGGGGTAGTCAGCTGGTGAAAGGTCTATTGAATGTGGTGGATAATAAAGTTTCCAAGTCCAGCAGCTATAGTTTGATCAGCGTTGTTGGTGTGACATATGGTCAAGCACTGTCTTGCAAGCAGATCGGCCTGTCTCTACTGACCAATCTCGGCTGCTTACTTGCAAGCATCCTCATCATTTCATCCAACTGGTTGCAGCAGACATCCCCTGTATTGGATTGACCAGGTTTCATGAAGCTGTAGTGGATAGTACCAGTGCTGGACCACCAAACAGACACCATTAGTTTTTTTTGTTTGTTTGTTTTATGAATATTTGGTTTTGGACTGTGTTTTGGCACTTTATCTTTACCCAACCATTGTGCCAGACACTTGCCATTGTAAAAAAAATCCATTTTTCATCACATGTAACAATATGGTATAGAAATGGTTCACCTTTATGTTGTAACAGCAAAGAAAGGCAAGCTTGGAAACAATTTCTCTTCTGACACTTGTTAAATTTATGAGGAACCCATCTATCCAGCTTGTTTACCTTGCCCATTTGTTTCAAATGGTCCAATATTGTTGGAATAGTAACGTCCAACCTTGCTGCTAATTCACACATAGGTTAAGATGGATTTGCTTCCACTATAGCTTTCAGCTCGTCATTATCCACCTTGGTTTCAGGTCTCCCATGTAGCTCATTTTCAAGATTAAAATCACTACAATGGAACTTCTCAAACTATGGAGGTTCTGTACATTCATTAGCCACATCCTTCTCAAACACTGTTGACATTTCGAGCTGTCTGTGCTGCATTGGTTCCACGATGGAACTCATATTCAAAAATAACACAAATTTTTGACTTATCCATGGTTTCACAAAATTGCTCTAAAAAATTTTTGTGAAAGACAGTCACAAGCCAAAATGTTCATCAGAAAGATTGAGTATGTACCTTCACAATAAACATAAAACAAGAAGCGTTGAAGTGAAATGTCAGAGATACCAAGTGTCAAACTTAGTACTTAAGGAAATTCACCATTTCATACTTAATTAACCTAATAGACTGCTACTCTCAAAGAAAATAGATTTAAAAATAAAACAAACCAAACCAGAGAAGAAGAGGAAGAAGGAGAAAAAATGACAGAGTTCATCATGAGAAGATAACTAGTAAAATGTTAAAGCACTAAAGACAGAATAAATTGTCACAACCTAAAATCTATGAAGCAAGATTAAAAACAAATGGAAAACAAAATTAACTGTAACTGTATAAAACAATAATAATAGTGCACCCGCTTTAGAAAGAGAGATGGGCTAAAAGTACATTGAGGTCCTTATATTGAAAAGGACAGTAAATGTTAAGTTTTGATTTTGGATAGTATAATTAATAATGTAGTGATTTCATCAGTAACCATAAAAGAATTGAAATGATGTAAGCTCAAACCTAGGACAGGTTGATTATCTCTTATCTGAAATACATGGGACCAGAAGTGTTTTAGATTTCAAAGTTCTTTATATTTTGAAGCATTTGCATATACATAATGAGATATAATATATTGGGTTTGTAACCCAAATCTAATCATAAATTTTGTTTATGTTTCCTATACACCTTATACACATGGCCAGAAATTATTTTTATACAGGATTTTTAATCATTTTATTCATGAAATGAAGTTTGCATACATTGAACTATCAGAAAGCAACAGTGTCAGTTGTGGAATTATCCACTTGTGGCATCATGTAGGCACTCAAAAGTTTCAGATTTTGGCGCATTTCATATTCAGATTTTTGGATTAGGAATGCTTAACCTATAACAGGAAAACATGCAATGGAATAATATTTAATGCAATGAATGCAGAAGAAGTCAAGAAAGGAAAGAAAAACACATAGAACAGGAAGAACAAAATTAGAAGGCACAATAAAATAAGATAATAAATTTAAGCTCTACTATAACAGCAATTACATTAAATAATCTAGTTAAAAGACAAAGATTATTAAAATACAATTATAGCCTGTTTATAAAATACATTATAAATATATTGCAATGATAGGCATCTAATAAAAGAAAAGTATAAAGCTTGCAAATTCAAACAAAAACAAAAATGTGAGGGAACTATATTAATATCAAAGAAGATAGTTTTTAAGGCAAAATGTATTACTAAAAATAGTTGCTTTATTGTAAAAATTCACCGAAAATCAGCTAATTTCTATATCATTTAAAATTTACATACTTTCAAAATATATTAAGCAAAAAAGGATAAAACTATAAGTAAATGTTGTTAAATTCTAAATATCAAAAATTTTAACCACTGTCACTCATTAATTACTAGAACAAGCTGGAGAGAGAGAGAGAGTCAGAGAGAGAGAAAGAAAGATTTGATATCTGTAAGGATAGAAAAGATTTTTAAAATATACTTTAAAAATTTGACCTAAATATTATGTAAATAATATTAATTTTACAACAGAAGAATAAAACCTATAAAACCAAACAGCATATTTATATATTTTTGCCAATGAAGAAAGTTTTCAAACTTTTGAAATGGCTGAACTAACTTTAAGTACATTCTCTAATCCCAGTGGAAATAAGCTAAATATCGGGAACAAAATAATAACGAGAAATACCTCACATTTTTGTAAATTAAGAAATGATTTTATTAATAATAACTCATGAGTCATTAGGTAATAATAGGAAGTAGAATATGTTTTAGCTAATAGTATTAAAATGACAATGTTATATTAAGTATATTAAAATGTGTTGAATGCAAGTGAAATATTCAAAATAATATGGTAACTGGTTATCTGAATAAAGCAGAAATATATCAGCAACATAAATAAGAATAGAAAAATAAAAGAATTAAGAATATTTAAAAAAAAGACAATTCAAAACAAACAAATATAATGCAGAGGACTGAGAAAGCTAGAAGAATCACGTTTTTATTAAGACTGATAAAATTGAAAGACCAATTAAAGGAAAAAGAGAGCGAAAAAGGCAAACAATATCAGAAATGAGGAAGAAAATAATACTAAATAAATTATAAACAATAAAAAAATAATAGGATACTAAAATAAAGGTAAGCAAATTAATATGAAATATTTATAGCTAGAATCTTTTTTTATAGAAAATAATATAATTTGCCAAAATTTGATCAAGGAAAAACAGAATAGCTGAGCAGTTTTAAAACAATTAAAGGTGCATCAGCAGTAAAAATACCTACCCAAGAAGAAATTTCTAGGTTCATATGAATTTACTAGAGCATTAGAAACCACTCATGGAAAAAAGAAACAATAAACTGGGAGAAGGAAGCACATAATGAGATTGTAAAATAAGTCCAACTATATGACAATGTCAATAAATGTAAAGTAATAAAACTTGTAGCTATGAGACAAAGATTGTCAGAATGGGTTACATAATTCCTGCACAAAATAGCTATATGATGCTTATAAGACATACCTAACATATAAGGACCCACAATAGTTAAAAGTCAAGACATTGATTAAAGATACACTTTGGAAATACTAAGCAATACAATTCTGATGTAATTATAATGATACAAGATAAAATATTCTCTAAAGTAATATTGGAGATAAGCAGTGTTTCTAAATAACTGTGTACTATCCAAATTAACAGGAATACACACACACACACACACACACACACATACATTTCTAAGAATGTATTAATTCTAAATATCTGATAACAGTTTTAAAAATACTTATCACAAAATTAACAAACTAAAAAGATAAATAGAAAACTTCATACTCCTAGTTGAAAATTTTAATATAAATTTTCACTAAATAGCAGATCAGGCAGCCACCAAAACAACAAAGATAACATTTGAAAAGAAAATTTAATAAACTTTATTTTTTGGACATGTGTAGAAAATTGCACCCCATATTTGGTGGATGCATCCCCTTTTTAACCACAAATGTAATATTTATGCAAAATGATCAAATGCTACACAATAATAAATTTCAAAAATTTTGTCTCATGTATGGCTTTGGTCACAATATAATTTAGAAATTAATGACAAAAAAAAGCTCCACACACTCTCCACACACATTCTCCACACACTTGAAAATGTAAATGCATACTCCTAAACAAATCAAGTACCAAAGAAGAAATAATGATTTAAAAGATAGTAAAAGCTGTGGAATTCAATTAAAGTGGTAAGTAGATTGACATAAAAATTTTAAATGCTTATTTTAACAATGACAAATGATTAAAAATATTGGGCAAGCCTCACATTCAAGAATATAGGCAAAGAAACCCAAAGGCATGAACAATAATTTTTTTAAAAAAGTTAATTCAATAAAAAATATATACAATAAAACAGCCTGAAGGAAAAAGCAACTTTTTCTTGAATAGCTGAATAATATTGATAAATCTCTAGCAAGACTAATCTTGAAGGAAAAGAAAAGGTAAAATTGAAGAGTATTAGGAAACAACAATGTTACGTAAGTACTGATGCTGCAGGAGATTAGCTAGGAAATGTAATAAAGAACATCCTGTTGAAAACTTAGCTAAACAAATAAATTCCTATATCAGAACAGAATCAAAATCAGCACACTATCTGAATAATCTTATAAGAATTAAATGAATTAAACGTGTAATTAAAACTATTTTACAATAAAAAGACTAAGCTCAGAAAGCTTTAAAGATGAATGTCAGGCCGGGCGCGGTGGCTCAAGCCTGTAATCCTAGCACTCTGGGAGGCCGAGGCGGGCGGATCATTCTGAGCTCAGGAGTTCGAGACCAGGCTGAGCAAGAGCGAGACCCCGTCTCTACCAAAAAATAGAAAGAAATTAATTGGACAGCTAAAAATATATATAGAAAAAATTAGCCGGGCATGGTGGCGCATGCCTGTAGTCCCAGCTACTCAGGAGGCTGAGACAGTAGGATTGCTTGAGCCCAGGAGTTTGAGGTTGCTGTGAGCTAGGCTGACGCCACGGCACTCGCCCCAGGCAAGAGAGTGAGACTCTGTCTCAAAAAAAAAAAAAAAAAAAAAGATGAATGTCAGTAAATATGCAAGGAACAGATACCTCCAATCTTAACTAAACTCTTCAATAGAATAGAAATGATGGTAACACTCGTCTGTGTATTTTACAAGGCTAGCATAACCTTGACACCAAACCAGATGTGCCCAGTAAAAAAAAGAAAATGATAAATTTATCTCATGTGAGACAATATGTATTAGTGAAGACATAAGCAAATCTACTATAATAAAAGGACTCCAAAATGCAGTGGTATCAGTAAGATAGGGTTATGTTTATCTCTCATATAACAGTATAAAAATGGATAGAGAATTAACGGCTGATTGAAAGCTCTGCCTACAAGATAATACAGGTACTCAGGCTCCACCATATTTAGGGTGCTGATCTCATGAGAAGGATAAATCTGGCTAACTTCCATCACATTTGTATTCCAGCCTACAGGAAAAGAAAGACAGATAAAATATAAGTTAAACAGCTACCTTTTAAGAATGGGTCATGGAAAATGCACATATCATTTAGTTTACATTCTACTGATGACTTCAACCTTGAAGGTAAGCTGAAATATGTGGCCTTCTAGCTAAGCAGCCAAGTGAACCATTAAAACTCCATCAGCTTGTTGGGAGGACAATGCATGTAGAGGTTTCTACATCTAATTGGAAGAAAAAGAGAAAGGATTCTAGGATGAAAGTATCAGTTTACGGTAAAATATAGATACAAATATCCTCTTAAGAATGAGCAAATTAAGTCAGCATATATAATAAGATTTTAGTAAACCACAGGGAAATTTTCCAGAAAAGTTGTGCCAGTTGAATATTAGAAATTTGACACTGACATATTTTACCACCTTAATGAATTATAGAAAAATACCTATAGGGTCTTTACGCAGTTGGCAAAACGTAATGCTTAATAAAAAAAAATCAATATCCACACACACAAAAAAATCTTAGCGAATTAAATATAGAAGAAAACCATCTTAGTATGTAGTGCAACTTTTTGAGTACTGTTGTTATTGCTAATTGTTTGTGATGAACTCTTATAATAATTTTTATTAGCTCGAACAACTCATTTAGAACCCCTATTATACATAATAAAATATTAATAAATATTAGCTATTATATTATTTTATCTATTTTCACAGGTCATGCATATGAACAGAAATAGGGAACTGGTAGTTGTTTTTGTATTTACATTAATGTTCCCTCTTGCTGATTAAACAAAACATAACTATACATAGTTAAGCAAAGGATATCTGTGTATTGTTACTCTTGTTAGCAGTAACCAATCAGGGTTTTATTGTTAAGAACAATCAACAATCAAACAATTAGTATCCATAGCTGTTTCTCACAGTATTCAGTTTAAAAATAAATATAGACCATGATCAATTAGAGGACTCTGTAAGTACCTTTCAGAGATTTTTATATGTAGCATCATTACTTATTACATTAATCCATCTCAAGTTTTGTTCTTTTGATTGTCTTCAATTGACAGTAATAATTATTGCCACAATTTGGCAGTAGAGGCATTCTGAAGAAAACAAAGAGAAGGAAAATAAGATTGACCAAAAAAATAAATTTTAAAACCTGTGACACAAATGGATAAGGACAGTGAGAGGCAAAGTCACCTCCAAGAAGCAAAATGAATCTCAAAACTTGACTCTAATTGAAGTCAACATATTAACTGTTGTTAAAATAAATTAAATTTGGCCTGAGGCCACGTGGCATGTTGACTCTCTGTGTAGGGAACTGTATCATAAGTATGTAAACAAACCTAGTTATGAATACGACAAACAACCAAGTTTCAGGCAATCACAAGTTGAAGGGTTTTAGCCAATCACAGGCAGCCAGTTCATCACCTCATTCCCTCAATAAGGCAGACGTCAGCTGTAACGAATCAGTTGATTTCTCCTCTTTGCTTCTGTGTCTGATCTTTTAAAACTCACTCCATACACTGCTGGGAGGAGCTTTCTGAACCTCCACTGATTCAGGTGCTATTCAAATTAATGAATCATTCTTTGCTCAAATAAGCTGCTTAATTCATTTGTCTAAAGTTTTTCTTTTAACTCTGTATTAGTCATTGAAGATTAAAAGTGGTGAGGTAAAGTTGGCTATTTTCATCCCAGCGATAATCAGAGAACAGGAATCCAGAGGAAAGAGCTGGTATTCTGCTTTCAAAGGCAAAGGAGAACAAAAGCAAATGCCACTAAAAGTGCATATTATATAGATTCTTATTCAGATTCCTTAAAAGAGCAACCTCTGTTTTATGTTCTGGGACCCTATATAAATCTTCTCATGGGAAAATGTACTAGTCATGTTAATATGAATAGTCTTGTTCACATGGTAGCATTTCTCATTGCAAATTCATAGACCGGTATTTGTTTTTATTCTCCAAGTTTGAAATCTTGCTTAAATTGAACAAACACAGAAAGCCTAAAATATGACTCAATTTTGAAGGTCTTGACATACACAATACAAAGAAAGTTCAAGTATGCTATCCTCTAAAATCCCATCTTGAAATAAGTCAGCCTGACTTTTTCAGCCAACATCTTTCTGCATTGTAAAGTGAAACTTTCTGTCTTTAAATTTCAGTAAACCACTGTATGAACTATAAATTCAGGCATTTCAATTCAGAAGTTTTAGGAGTTTTTATGTAAATAGATTAAAGGAGATTAAACAAAAATGGAAAAATAATCACTATGGCTTTCTAAAGATATAAAGAATGGAGATTTAAGAAATGATAATTTCTTTTCATCCCCAAGAAAATATTTCATATTTTTAAAAGTTTAGTTGATGGAATTTTGTCTTCTATTTCAAACACCTTATTCTACAACTACCAGAATATCAATGTTGATTTTTAAATGTAAATAAACAGTAGTCTATGCATCACATTAAAAACAAAACACTATTTGGAAAGCATATTCATTACATATGGGTCTCAAATATATGAGAAAACAGATGTACTTGATATTTTTAAAAACTGCTATTATATAGCAGGATGACTATAGCAATTAACAATGTAGTATATATTTAAAGATAGCTAGAATATTTTCAATGTTATTGCCACAGGAAATATGTGTTTAAAATGGTAGATATGGTAATTACTCTGCTTTGTATACACATGAATTGAAACATCACATTGTACTCCATAAATACGTAAAATTATGTGTCAATGATAATTTAAAAAAAAAAAAAACACCTTCCAGTTAGTAACACAATGCTTCTGCCATGTACCCCTGTGTGCATATTTGCTATTTTAACAGTTCATATTGTTTACATGGTTTTACATTTCTTATTATTTTAAAATGGATTTGTAGAATATATGCCTTTTAAGCATCTACATATAAAAAGTGAAAACATTGATTTACCAAAATTACATGTGTCTCAAACCTCAACAAAAATAGTCTTCATAAATGAAATATTCTGTAAAAAGCTTTGTTTACCTGAATTTTTTTCAATATTGAATCCAGAATCACCACCAATTTAAACAACATTCTAAGAATCCATGAAGGGATTCTTTATGAAGGATTAAGGAATTCTTTGTGGATGACTGACCTCATACCATAGAATGAGAATTAGGTAGAGTTAAATTTCATTAAAATAGATTGTATACGTACTTTCTTTTATATGTATGCTTTTGACTAAGGAAGTGGTGAAAACATTAAGCCACACAATGATAGGCTTTAGTCAGTTTAGTTTGAAATTCTCCTCTCTTTGCATTTCCCGTGTTATGATGATATTCCATCCTGTTTTTCAGTGAGGTTTTTAACCTATGCTTGTCACTTCTACAATCTCATGTTCCTGTGTTACAAAAACTGCAAAGAAATTTATTTACATGATACTGCAATTGCTTGTATTTCACTCTTTAAATAAAAGAATCACTATCAATATTTGGTTAAGGTGTTTTGGTTTGTTTCTAGTATTTCTTGTAGAATTGCCTCCTCTTAGGTACTTGATATTGTACTACACATATTGTCTCTTTTAGGTTGTGTTTTTTGAGACTGTGTCTGTCTTGTTCTGGGCTCAATAGTTGAAGGTTTTTTGCTCTACATTGTTTCACTAATGATAAGTACTGTATTTCATATCCTCTGGTAAGAAGAGAAATTTCCTTACTGAGATCTGAGCTGAAAATAGTTTGAACAATGGCCAGATATAGAGTGTCTATGTTTATTGATAATATTATTAATTATCCTTTCTGGATGCATGTTCTGTCTATGGATCTTAAGATTTATTCTGTTTAAACACTGTGTGTCCACTAAAGCATGATTTACATACTTAATTTGCCAGAATGAATAACATACTTCACTTCTGATTTTGCCCAGGTTAAACGGTGGGTGTCTACATGGTGATAAAGAGTGGTGGGTATCGATGGGCAGAAAGTAGGAAAAGTCATAGATTTTAGAACTCTATAAAAATTTTGTTTTTCTGTGAAATTTATTGATCAATTATGGAGTAGTATAATGTTTATTACAGATATTTAAGATATGCAATTAGATATATATTAATAAATAGAGAAATGATTTTTATTGAATTCTCACAATCTGTGAAAGTATGCTTCAAACTTGTGCAATGAGATTAGCTTTCAGTTGCAAGATGCTTTGGATTAAAATATCTAACTCCTGCTACCAGAACCTTCGGGCATTATCAGCAGTTGTCACCTCATGAAAATTTTATTCAGTATCATCGACATTGCCTTAGGCAATATCATACAGAAAGTGTTTAATTTTTTTGGGTGTGTATGCATGAAGTAAATTTACAAGTTCTTCTATCATCATTTAGAGATTTTCAGTACAAGTTATACCAAATAATTCTATTATATTAACATATTCTCTATCACTTAAGTCTATATAATAAAAACAACAAAATAAACCAAGACCTAATTTTTAGTTTTGCCTACATCAAGGTGCAAATAAGCACATTGTGACAGATTTCAATCTACCAGTGCGACATCACTGAATACATAGTTTGGATACATGGTAGTTGTAGTATTTTACATACAGACAACAGACACGAATAACCTTAAAAGCATAGATAATGATAAATGAAGTTAAATACTCAGCAATGATGGATTTTCAGTATTTCTTTTTGTTAGTTACATAATTTATTTTAAGTTTTGCAATTTAAATTTTAATAACGTCATCGAATAGACAGCTTCCAAAATTTCTGAAAAATCACATACAAGATGCTTAGCACCATTAGTGTTAAAAGTACAGTATAAAAATATGATAGGTTCTGGAGTTGATTTTTGTAATTTCATTTTAACTAGTAGCAGACACTAAAGCTCAGCTTTATAAACATATTGCACATGTGACTATACATGTAAATCTTCCCAATGTATCAAGTTTATGGTGGTTAAATGATAGAAGTGATACCTGAAGCGAGATCACTTTCATAAGGAGTGGGCAATTATTAGGACTGGTATACAGTACTTGCTTGAGCTCTTTGAGCTCTCCACTTCCAGGGTTTGTGTTTTATTTCTTGTGTATTCTCTCAGGTTGAGCCTCTCTCTTTTTGATAGAGATCTTTTCACTTTCTTTGGGATTTGTTTTAGTTATAAGGCCATCTTTAATAAATAAAGGATGTTACATTCCTTCTGGGATGAAAAAGACTTTTTGTCTTTTCTGGAAAGTCCTGTTAGATAGGGACCAAATCTGCAGGTGGCAGATACAGGCCAGGAGGGTGGTTCCTAGGGGCAGAGAAGTGGGGGGAGGGACTGCAGGAAAATGCAGCTAACAACCGCAAAGCAGGAACATGAGATTTTGAGACATACATACCTGTGGAGCTGCAACTTTGTTATAAGAACATCTGTCAATCATGTACATTAATCGTCAGATAACATCCCACACCTCCGGTAAGAGCTCCCCTGAACCAAGCCAATAAAAAGAAACCACCTGGGTGTCCTCACCACCTTTCTCCACTCATGGAGACTAGCCTGTTCCTCCTTGGAATTTACTCCCACATTGTGTGGCTCCCTTCTTTTCTGCAATAAAAGCTGTCTGTGTGGAATTACTTCCTTTCTGTGGTCACTCTGTTGCACCAGCTTTGTTTGAGAATTTTCTAATTAAGGAGCCAAAGAACCAGGAAAACAGTCTGGCAGGAGGTCAGACCTGACGGTCCTTATTCTGGCATAAAATTAAACATCCATCTTGTTTGAATATTCTGGTTTCTACAGAATTTACTTCTGTCTGTGAGGCATGTCATTTCTGGGGAATTTACTTTTGGTTCTTTCCGCATGCCTAATTTAGTATTTTGTTGGTCTTCATGCCTAGGTTAAAATTTCTGTGAGCACTTTGATTTTGGTTTCATTTTGGTTTGATTACACACATCTATAAATGATTTTGCTTTTTTCCTTGCTTGTTTTGGAAAATTTTCTGAGAGCAAAAATAAAGATTCTAAATGTTGTACGCAGAGTGGCTAATTAAAATCCATTACAGCAGTCACTATCATCTACAACACCAGTTCAAAGTCCTGACCTCCCCTGACATAATTTATAGAATGTTCTTTGCTTTCACGAGATTAATAAAATGTGGAATGAGATTCTCAAACATTGACATTCCAAGATATCTGGGGCTCCAGTCAGCTACATGGCTTTTCCTTATGTATGTTTTTGGATCAATGGCCATAATGGAGATCACTTGAACTCTCCCAGTTTGTTTTTCCTTAATACCAAATGAAGAGACTATAACTATACAGTTAACATGGAGAGCTTTCTAAATTTTCAAACTCTCTATTTTTTCTCTACCTACTTTGAAATTTGCTGGGTCTTCTGCAGGTATTGAGATAAAATGCACTGATTATGGCATTCCAGTCAAGAATTTTTTAAAGTCTTAAAGGACTTTCCAATTAATAGCTTTAGAAATTACAACAACCTAGTCACCTTTTAGAAATATAAATGTAGGTTTGCCTGGCCAACAATCACTTATGGTGATAGGGCAGCTAATTGTAGAATTAATAGTTTATTAGAAAATTAAATAAATGTTTATAAAAGTTAAGTTCTCAGATCAAACAGGTCAAAATCTTGAGCTGGGAGCAAAAATATATCTCTGGCCAACATAAAAATTTTTATTTGTCTGTCACGTTGTCACGTAGGGGCCGGAAAAAGCGAACCCACTCACCCCACCCCCAAAAAAAAAACCTAAAATACTTTCTTGCCTACATTGACTAGTCAAGTAAATCAAATTTGCAAACTAAAAATAGATTTTTTACTAGTTCAAGGCTATTTGGAGATTTTGGAGATTTTGTTTTTCTTACAATTCTTCCAGTACTAGCTAAAACGTAAACATTGAAAATTTAACCCTAAACTCATTTGAAACCAAAAAAAAAAAAAAAGGGAAGAAAAGATGAAAGAGATTTTTTTTCAAACCAAACTGCTTTACTCACAAAATTTGGTCCACATCCTTCATTAGATTATTTATCGTGGAAAATAAAATTTAGTCTTGTGAACAGTTCTCGTTTTGTCAGAATTATAATTTAGGTCCAACTGTGTTTTATAAACCAGTGAGTTTGTTTACTATCTAATGACTAACATCCTAAAATGAAAGATATAAGATAATTGTTCATGTGTGTATATATGCATTTAGATGTATTTGCACATACGTATATGTATTATGTTGTATGTTGCATCTACATGGTAAAATCTGGTGCAGTCAGCCAGAAATAAATTAAGGAATTCTATTAAAATTGGTTTAGATAAATAAGTGTTCATATGAATCATATAGTAATGAACCCAAATGCCTTTTAACTCACATGACTTAAGTAAACCTTTGATAAATAAATAAGCTGGCTTTGAAATTATTGTTAAAATAAAAATAGAAATGTCTTCAAAATTGTCAACATAAACTTTTGCTTGAATTTACTGGTCAGACACGATTATATTTGTCTCTGATAGGTATTTTAAGGTCAGAAAACTACAAACCCAGCCTAAAGCAAAATAATCATTGCGTAACTCTTAGACAAATAAGATGAATTTAATATTGTTGGTTTAATAAAAGCAGCTGTATCTTCTGAGTTACCATTGTAATACCCGTATATTTAACTTTAAGGTTCTTACATGAACACCTGATATTCACTGACTGTAAAATGGTTAACAGGGAAATAACTGGAAATAATGATTGGCTTTGTCTAATGCCCATTTTCATAAGTAATATATGTGTTAAAAATAAATAAATAAGATAAATATAAATGAAATAAATATTTATAAATAAATGGTACATGTAATTTGAAATCTTACAGCTATGTTATATTAAATTAATTGACAGATACTCATTAAATATGTGGCTCATTGTCAAATAAGAAAAAATTTAAATAAAATGCTGAATGTACATATAAGTTTGGTATTTGCTTCTTACATTTTATAGAAAGACTAAATATATTTGGTTCTAATAATATATCTAAAATTATGTATGGAAAACCATGTTTCTAGGAGTTATAAACAGGTCTCATCTATAAAATACTGATATATGACAGTTACAAATTGTTTGCTTCCTAGGTCTAAAATATGTATTACATTTATATTTAATGAAAGATAGTATGCTTGACAATGTAGTTATAATAGTAAGCATAAAATGGTCTTTTTCATCAAGAAAATTACAAATAATATTAAAAAAGACAATGTACAGTAGATTTTGAACTTTATTATGAGAAGATCAAGCTTTAGTTTAGATTAGTAGATGGCTGTCAATGGCTCAATCCCTTCATTGGTAGTGAAATAACACCTGTCTTATAACATTGCTGAGAAGATCAAAGGAGAGATACACAGCAAATTTTTTAAAATAGTTTTAAAAATTGTAAAATAATATATCATGAACATCAGTTGCAGTGGGCATGAACTACTATTAGAATTAAATGTGGAAGATAAACAAAGATGTAAACTACTCCAAATAAACATTATTTAAAAATTTTTTAACAGTGTTATGGAAGTATTACTGCCAAGAAGATCTTAGGCATAGCTATAATGAGAAAGTATGTATTATTTATATAGAAATAAAATCATTTTTGCAAGTTCTAGTGTTTCTAAAGCTTTCAGTTTTGATGCCACAGAGAAAAAATTATCAATTCAGGTGGCAAAATAGCTATAGCAGATGAGTTCTGGAGAAATAAGGATTCCTTTTTTTATGCAGATATCCTCTGCTATAAAGAATGAGACAAACAACTTACATAAGTTATGTGTAAGCAGATTGGTTTCTAAATAAAATTTTTCAAATTCTTCCTGAGATGTCAGCAGCTGCTATCTGAAGATGACTGACTACTTTCAACATGCTACGGTGGAAATGAGTCTGTCAGATTAAAACTTGAATTACCTATCTCATCATTAATAATTGAACTATTTGGGTACTGAAATGAGTGTTGTCCAAGACTGGACTAAAGAAGGAAATTTAAGTACAATAGCTCAAAACTCATCCCTAAAATTATTTCTTGCATTATGGGATCTTCTTGTAAGATAGGAATACAGTTTATTGCTTAAAATTCAGCAGGCAGAGCAAAGAGATTTGGCAGTCACAATCAAGTCTGTCTGTTTTGCAGACATTCTGCATTTCTGCATTTACCACTAACATATCGCTACAAATTTTATTCCGACTTTGGCTAAATCTCGTCCATTTAAAATTCATATGTCGAAGTGCTAATTCTTAAAGGAAAGGACAAGGTGACCTTAATATGAACTACATTTCTCATGTGACCAGTCTTGGGTCTCAATGAAACAATTCCTAAAAGTGTACTTCTCATTTTTGTGTCACATTTTTGACCAGGGATTTTTGCCCATTTTTTTCAATCGTACACCTTCATTTACAGTTATTTACATCTGAGTCTCTGGGGGGGTGGGTCATGAAATGGCTTAAAACTCTTTCCTGAAGATCCAAATTCATAGGCAATAGGATGGATGTTCATTTTTTAAAACCAACAATATATTTTTATAAGCATTATTTATATAAGTTTATATCTTTTAAAGAAGCAGAAAGAAGAGGAGACAGCAAGTAAATGTTTATACAGTTTTTATACTAAACTTATTACCATTTCTGGTTTTCATTTTTTCCTATGGGTTTGAATTACCACCTGGTGTCATTTCTATTTTTCAATACAGATTAATCTCATCCACCTGTTTTGCTGGTGTTGTCAAATGTGTTACAGTCTTTATATTATATACTTGACAATACAATTATACACATATAGTTTTATATACTTGCTTTTTAAATCACTTATGAAAAGAGTGGAGAAGATATTTGCATTAATAAATGCATTTTATGATTGTACACTTAACTTTGCCTGTGTTTTGGTTTTATTGAGTGCATATATTGTGCTAGGTCACATGCTTTTAGTCTGAA
>RJWJ010021375.1:0-27952 GCA_004363605.1 Indri indri
AAATATTCAACTCGGAAGAAGATGATAAAAGACGAATCTCAAAATAATTACGCCGCGTGGAAACAGCCAGGTAAAGCCGGTACATACTGTGTGATTCCGTTTTTAAAAATCTCTAGAAAATTCAGACGCACCGATGGTGACGGAGAGCAGATCGGCGGCTGTGGAGGGGCGAGATTACCGAGGGCGCGAGGCATCCTGCGGTGCTGGACGTGCCTGCTGCTCTCACTGTGGTGGTGGCGCCCGGTGGAAATACGTCGGAGAGCGTCGCGCCGCGTGCCGCACTGCGCTCGGGTTTCGTGCAGCGATTATACCTCGACGAAGCCGTCGTGCTGAGGCCGTGCTATCGTCCCACTTTACAGATGAAGAACGTGGCATGGAGAGCTTACTGACTTGCCCCAGGCTCCCAGTCCGTGAATGCCGGAGTTGGAATTCGCGCCCTGGCATCTGGTGTGGCGCCCAGGCCTGCGGGGCGGTGCCTGCCCCACCCCCAATTTAGGAGTCCTTTCAACGGCCACGTCCAATCCCGCTCTGCCTCTTTTCCCCTCCTCACCCCCTAGGTGGGTCACACATTCCTTTATATTATACGTAGTTGGTGCTCATTAAATAGTTTTTGGATTAATGGGCAAAGGTGTAAATGTATTTTCTCTTTGTAAACTGACAGTGAAAAAGTAAGCAGGATGGTGACAGGCTTGGACTGACCTTTGAGCTGATAAATGTGGGTTGGAGGACAGCTCGACTCTGAGAGCCCCTGGAGGCTTTGTAAGCAGGGACGCCCTGTCTTCAGTTGCTGCCTCATTGGGAACCTTGGGGATGCTCCTCAGAACCCCGAATCCGTGAACCCTAAAAAAGCTGTTCGCTGTCCTGCTCCACCCACTCCTGCTCTCTGGTTTTGGGCTCGTCCCCTCCCAGGTTCCAGGCGAGTTGCTGCGGGAGAGAGTGCAGCGGCTGGAGGCCCAGGAAGGACGCTTCGCAGAGGCGCTTGTGGCTCTGCAGTTCCAGAAGGCGGTCCGGGCGACTGAGACACTGTTGGCCTACACCGCCCTCCTCAGCATCCAGGACTTGCTCCTGGAGGAGCTGAGTGTGTCAGAGACGCTGACCAAGTCGGCCTGCGCTCAGATCCTGGAGTCGCATAGCCCGGTGAGTGCTGGCGTAGGGGAGGGAACGGGACGGAGCTGGCCACTGCCATCCCTTGGTCCTTTCCGGCGCGGCCTCTGTATCTCCCACCGTGGAATGGGCTGCAGTCCCCAGCCCTGCCTGTGCTTCAGGGTTTGGGTGGGGATTAAGCGAGGTGACTTATTTGAGAGCACTTTTGCACTCTCACCCCTAGACAGCTCTGTTGCATTACCTCTGAGAAGCATCCCCTTTGGATTTTAACATCTCTGAAGCTGCATGCAGCTTCCAGCCAAGGGCGTGTGTCCTGGTTTCATGGGCAGTGTCGTTTCCTTCATGGTTCTGTGCACATCAACAGTGTCTCTGTCAATTACTGGCATCCTGAATGCAACCATGTGTTGCATTATTTATTACTTTTATGTATTTTATTATTTTTATAATTCTAATTATTCCCATTATTCCTAAGTGCTACATTCTTTTAAGGTGTGAAAGGTATATCCATAAAACAAAAGATGTTGTAACAAGTATTTTGAGTACCTATTTTAGGTCCTTTATGGGTAGATTTTAGAATTTAATTTATCATCAGTTATTATCATAATTACTTACAGTGAGGAAAAAGGGCCTCACATTCACTGAGTCCTTAGTATTGTGAATGGACATGCTCTCGTTTAAGCATTAGTAATTCCTTAATTAGCCTTCTCAAGATTATCATTTAAGCATGATTAATAATAAGTTGCAATTTTATGCTGCTTTATAGTTATGCTCTTTGTCATTCATTATGTTAATTAATGACTGAGCCCTGCTGTGAAGTAGGTGCTGTTATTATGCTCAGTTCTAAGGTAAAGAAACTGAGATTTGGGTGGCAGGCCAAGTTCTTTGTGAAGACCACGTGGCTAATCAATGCAAGGATATTGAATCTATTTCTGACTCCCACCACTATGTCACGTTCATGGGCTGCACCAGTGGGTGTGCCAAGGGGATTCCCATACTTTCTTTGAAAAGCAACAAGTAATAATAGATGCTGAAGAGTCCAAGACTGTGTTTTGGACCAACGCTATGTGTCCTGCATTGTGACAACTACTTTGGGGATAGAAAGGAAGTAGAGGCATTATAGATATTCCAACACAGAACACGCAGACACTGGACAAAGAAAAATGAACATTCCTTTAAATGCTTTGTGAACTCACAAGAGAATACAGAAAATCCCCAAGACGTATCCCAGAGTGAGCTGGACTCAGAGGTAGAGGAAAGCAAGTTCAGAAGCTAGTTTCATCACGGAGCAGAGCCTGAAAGCTGCAACGCAGGGATGTGGGGATTAGCTCTGGGGGAACAGGAGATGAGGCCATGAGGTGGAACTCCCAGTGAGGGGAGGGGAGAGAAATCCACCTGCTGGCAACACCTGTCTCCACACCTGCTCCAGGTGCGCAGGAAAGTCTCCCTTGATTTTTTTTTTTTTTTAAATCTTTTTTGCAATCTGATGAGGAAGAATCCCTGTGAGTTTTTAATCAAAGCCTTCCGGTAATATGGGGAATGTGTCCAAATGTATTTTGGCAATTTGGTCAGGAAACCTACAAGGTGATAAATTAAATTAAAATGGTTCCAGGTTGGCCAACTGTGCAAAGACAAGTCCTCTCCTGAGAAAAATATTCTCAGGGGGCACCTCAGGATTTCCACAGGTTAAGGTCAGCCAAATCTGAGCTCCCAACTGAAGAAAAAAGTCACTGAACACATAAAAAAGCAAGGCAAGATGGCCTATATACAGAAGAAACAAACAAGCAAAAGAACACACATTAAGATCCCTGAAGACTTTAGGTATCTGAATTATCAGCATAGAATATGAAATAATGATTTATGAAATTGTTAAATAAAGATAATACAAAAGTGATTTTTAAATTTCATTTGCCTAAAGCATGCAGTGATTCTAAACTTGCATATACTTGATGAAAGACTCAAAATAACAAAAAGAAAAATTGATAACACAGGGAGAAATTGATAAATGTATCACAATAATGGGAAATTTCAGCACAGTTCCTTCAGTGGTTGATTGGTTGATCAGATGAGACCCAAGAAAGGATATAGATGGCCTGAATAACCCATTTAACAAGCCGGCTTTAATGTACACACACAGAGTCTCCCTGCTGACTACTAACGAACACACATTGCTCGTCAGCCATGTTGGGACAGTGGCAAACGACGGGCTGTGTGACCCCATTGTGACTACCTCTGACAAAGGGCAAGTGGGTTTAATTCAGTCACAAAAAAATAATTACAAATCGTCCATGCTTTGGACTTTGGAAATTTTAAAACATACTTCCAAGTAATTCATGAAAGAAATCATAATGAAAATTTAAAAATACATAGAACAGAAAAATAATGTAACTGTAACATATCAAAATGTGTGAAATTCAGCTGAAGCTGCTTTTAGAGGGAAATTGATACCTTCAACATACTAGCAAAGAAGAAAAGCTCACTATTAAGATCGTATTAAAAATTAGAGTGGAAACAACAATAAATGCACCTGTAGAAAGTAGAAGGAAAGAACATAGTATAAATAAAATTAGAAACAAAACTATCATAGAGAGAATCGATACAGCAAAAAGTTGAATTTTTTTTTACATATATACAAATCCCTGGCAAGACCAACCATTAAAAAAAATAAAGGACAAGTAAATAATATCAAGACTATAAAGAACAGCATAACTATAGGTCAAGTAGACTTTTTAAAAATAAAAGAATGCTATTAACAACTTTATATAGATGAATTTGAAAACTGATATAAAATGGAAATTTTTTAAGAAAAATATAAATCACCAAAATTGACTCAAGTAGGAAAAAAAGTCTGTATCGTTCTATTACCACAAAAAAATTCGATTTAGTAGTTAAGAATCTTCCAACATATATACAAAAAAACATATACAAAGAAAACTTAGCCCCAGTAGTTTTATAGGTGAGCTTCACCAAACTTTAAGGTATTTTGCCAGTCTCATATATAAATTATTCCTGGTGTCAGAAAAATAGGAAATATTCCTCATTTTATGATTCTCTGATACCTTTGACACCAAAACCAGACATGAGTAGTACAAGAAAGAACAGGTACGGTTCAGTCTTACTTGTGAACACAGATGTACAATTTATAAACAAAATATTGTTAATATAATCCAGTCATCTATAAAAATTTTTAAGACATCATGGCCAAGTTGAGTTTATCCTAGGAGTATAGATTGGTTTGATATCAGAACACCCATTTACTAAATTTACCTGATTAACAGATTAAGTGGGGGGACTCATATGATACTTTCAGTATATACAATATAAGGCTTTTATTTGACACCCATTTAAGGTAAAACTCCCTAGCAAATTAATAATAGGAGGAAACTTCACCAGAGCACTTACCCATAATGCACAGCAGGTATTACACTTGGAGGTGGCTAGCACGGAGGTGGACAGCTGCCCGAATTCCAGAGGGAGGAAAGGAAGCCTTCAGAGGGGAGATTTACTGAGTTAGGGGTAGAGTGAGATGCTAGGAGCCTCTGGCTGTCAGTTCACAATTCATCTGCTCAGCGTAAGTGCTTGAGAAACACCCTCAGTTCAGCCCTAAAACACTGTATGGTGCTTTTTCCTTGAGACCACCGTGATTTTTGTTAGTAGGGAGTACAGCACTTACATTTCCATTTTCTCTTAAAGCTCTTTTGACTAACATCCATGCTTCCTATCTCTAGTTTGTTTAGAGTAAAAGAGTTAATGTGCCCTGAATTGGGAGTGACTGATAATAAATCAGATGACATCGTATTATTAAATTGCTGGTAAGGCAATGGATATAGTGCATTTTTTCTTTAGCTTGCATTGGGAGGGAAGACAAGCCTGTTGTTTTGCTCCAGATATTAGACTTTCATTTTGTAATTTGCTCATTCCGTGTAAACCACATTCCCATTGCGAATGGGCTTGTAAGCTGTTAAACATTCAGGAAAATCAAAAAAGCATGAAATAAAATGCTCTGGAAGAAATGACTCCTAAGAAAACTGTATCAAGTGTACCTTGTTTGATGAAAGATTTAGACTCATTTTGTAAAATTAGAACACATGCAAGCCTCGATTGGCTCAGAGGGCCATGGGGCAGTGATGGGCAAACTCAAATAGGGTGGACTTACTCGTAGCAGACAGTGTGGCCCCAAACCAACTGTTCCCACTGGGTTTGCATGTCAGCTGAAATTGCTGTGTATCCACTTTCTGAACCTGAGCTGGGCATCTCTCTCTGATGTTCCCTCAGCATCACCTGTTGATTCTGCCGGGGTTTTCCTACTTCCAACTTCTGCTGCCCAACCTCACTGCTCTGACTTTCTAGTCCTGAAATACAAAAATAACACTAATATTTGCTAACATCCGTTGAGCTCTCATTAAGTCCAAGGCACAGGGTTAGGTGTTTAAACCTTATGTCCACCCCGTGACATTTATACACCCATTCTGCGGATGAAGGAGCCGAGGCTTAGGAGGGTCGAGTCATTTCACCAGGGTCCCACAGCTGGAAAGCAGACTTTACACCTTCCCTCCATAGCCCCTTCTCCTGCCCTCACATCCCCTTCTGCCCACCTCGCTTCTCCCTGCTGCGGTCCCTCTCCACCCTGCCATCAAAGGAATGTTTCTGAAAAGTAAAAGTGATGCTTTGAAGCCCCACCCCCAACTCTGCACTGAAAATCCCACCACTCACCACTCCCTTCCTAGGACCCTGCATTTTGGTCCCTGGACTGCTTGCTGTCCCCCGAGTGCTTGAGACACATTTAGGCATCTGTTCCTTTGAAGGTTTTTTGCCTAAAATGCTTCTGCCACGCCTCTTTGCAAATGTCAGTGCATATTCTAAGACAGGCTTGGATGTTGCCTCCTCTTCAAAGCCACCCATGATTCCCTCCGGCAGAGTTGGTCTCTCCTGGCTCTGGGCTCTCATAACCCTCCATCCTGAAGCAGTGATGGCATTTCCCGTCACTGACTGTGTTCACACAGCTGTCTTCCTCACTAGACTGCGAGTTTTCAGAGTCTAGGGGCCATGTCTCATTCATCCCTGAATCCCTTGTTCCCCCAAAAAGGCTTGGAACTCTGTCTGTCTGTCTATCCATCCATCTGTCCATCTGTCTGTCTTTCTACCCATCCACCCTTCCATCCATTCACCTGTCATCATCTATCCGTTCATTCGTTCCCCAGATACCATGCAGTGCTCACTAGAGGCAGGAGAGCCTAGGTCCGTCCTGCCTTGCACAGCTCTGTGATTTCAGAGTCACTCCAGACTCTCTGTGCCTGTTACCTTATGTACAAAATGGGATAATAATGTATTCTACCTTGCGTTATTTTGTGAAGATTAAATAAACTAATTCATGTACAAATACTCTGAACGAAATTTGGCACAGTATAGGCATTTGGTAAACGCTAGCTGCCACCACCGCCACCACCATCATCATCATCATCATCATCACTGTTACTCCTTCCATTAGCCAAGCACTGTGTCACTGCTGGGGAGAAAGGTAGACAAGTCAGCTACCACATCAGAGTCCCTGACCTCAGCATTTAAAATCTAATGAGGAAAGCAAGCATTAAAGAAGACAAGTCCAGAACTGAGGTTTGAATTCCAGATGTGCTAAATGGCAGGCAGATGTCGGGGTGTTGCAGGGGCTTCGGGGACAGGACTGAAGCTCTGGGCGAACTTGCCATCAGCAGATTATAAACTGTGAAATGTATTTCCATTTTCGTTCTTTTCTTTTCTTTTCCTTTCCTTCATTCCTTTCCCTTCCTTCCTTTCTTCCTTTCTTCCTTCCCTGCTTCCTTCTTTCCTTCTTTCCTTCCTTCCTTCCTCTCATCCTCTCTTTCTCTCTTTATTTTTCTTTCCAGACAGGGTCTCACTGTGTTGCCCAGGCTGGAGTGCAGTGGTACGACCATAGCTCACTGCAGCCTTGAACTCCTGGGCTCAAGCAATCCTCCCACCTCAGCCTCCCGAGTAGCTGGGACTACAGGTGTGCACCATCATGCCCAGCTAATTCTTTTTATGTTTTGTAAAGATGGGGTCTTGCTATGTTGTCCAGATTTGAACTCCTGACCTCAAGTGAAATTCCTGCCTTGGCCTCCCAAAGTGCTAGGATTACAGGCGTAAGCCACTCTGCCTGGCCCTCCACTTTATTTTCTATTCCTAAGCAGCGCTCACCTGGTACTTGAAAAGCCACTCTTTGTGCCCCACTGCTTCTCTGGCGACAGTGACAGGTCTGGGTTAGAGCGTTTTCCCATATGGTGGGCTCGGGTGGCATGTCGGTAGAAGTCTGGTCTCCATCCCAGCCTCCCGGCCATGCTGGCATCTTGACAGAACATCCTGTTGGAAACTGTTGAGTTATGTTCCCGTGTGGGGTGCCACGCCCAGAGGGACGGTCACAACTACCAAGCTCAGCACACCAGGAGCCCTGCTCAGGAGTTTTCAAAGACTTCACACGGCCCTGGGGACAACACCTAGTGCTCAGCTTAGGTATAAGGCTCTCCATGCTACAGCCTCAGTTTATCTCTGCAGCTGTTATTTCTTCTTCTTGTTCTTGAGTTGCGTTTCTGAGTCTTCGGCTTTGAGGCCCTTTTGGGAGTTTGATGTAAGCTTTGGCCCCTCTGCAGAAAGGCAGACCATTTGCCACATAATTTAGGAGGATCAAGGACCTCCCCTGATGAAATCCATCCCAGGCCTCTTAGGACTAAACCCCACCCCCACCCTCCACCCCTACTTACTGCACTGGCCAGTCTGGTGAATAATGGGTTAAATGTGCCTGCGTTCTCCAAGGCCTGGCGCCCTCCTGCCTACCTCCCTCACCTACATAAGCAGGCTGCGGACAGTCCCTTGTGCTAAGATTATCTACTTCTGGTGGCCTAAGAATGCGAATTTCTTCTGTTTGGCCAATAAGAGGCAGTGTAGCCTGGTGGTTAAGAACATAATCCTGAAGCCAGCTGGCCTGGCCTCACATTTTGACTCTGCCACTTAAAAGTTGCATCACCTGGCAAATTACTTTAACTCTCTCTGCTTTGACTTCCTCATCTATAAAACAAGGAAATGACAGCATGTGTTCTGAAGAGGGTTATAGGGATTCAACAGGATTAACACACGTAAGCACACAGGGCGGCACCATGGGCACCAGCACGGCCTTCACCGTGGCAGATGTGCGCAGGTCCTCCACGGTGTGCAGTGGCAGCTGCCAGCCGCCAAACACAGTGCACACAGGAAGGAGGAGACACAGCCCTGCCCTCAGGAGCTCACGCCCTAGCAGAAGGGTGCAGGCCGTGGCTTCAGGCCACTATGGACGTGGGGCACATACTAGGGGTGGTGAGCGGGCCCGTGAGGGGAGGGCTCCTGCACCTTCCAAGGGCCTTAGGGAGCCCTTCACTAAGGAGATTCTTCTTAAGGCAGGACTTGGAAGAAGACTTGGGACTGGTCAGGCAAACAGGGAAAGACTCTGCGGTGCAGGGAACAGCATGTGCAAAGGCATGGAGGTGTGAGAGACTGGTGCAGTCATATGGCACCACGTGGCACAGCTGGATGGGGGAGCCTGGTACGACCCGGTTGTGACAGGCTTGCAGAGCCTGTCCTGCAGCCCACCTGCCTTTTGCAGCAGGACTCACCACCTGCCCCCTCCTTGTGCAGGAGCTGCAGGAGCTGGAGAGGAAGCTGGAGGACCAGCTGACGCAGCAGGAGGCGGCCCAGCAGCAGCAGGCCCTGGCGAGCTGGCAGCAGTGGGTGGCCGATGGGCCTGGGCTTCTGCGCGAGCCTGGGGAGATGGATTCTGAAGGGCAGGTTGCCAGCATCCTGTGGCAAGCCCTGAGTAGGGGCCAGAAGTTCCTGGAGCACCACCAGCAGAGGTAGGCTGAGTGCCCCATGGCGTTCCATGGTGTCAGTCCCCTGCAGGTCTGGGGAACCCGGCCTCTCCGGTTCAGCCCGACCTCGCCCGCCCGGCCCCACGCTTCTGCCTGAGTGTCACCGAGGTGCTCAGGCACAAACTGCTAGCTTTGTAGGATCCTGCTTCTGCCCCGCCACCCTTCTATATTTTCTTTTTCATTTTAATATCATGGAAGTTTACTAAACAGTATTTTTAGACTTTTTGTTTTTGAGTAATTATAGATTCAGAAGAAGTTGCAAAGATAGTAGGAAAGGTCACATGTACCCTTCACCAGCGTCCCCCAGTTGGTCCCATCTTGCATGATGATGGTCCCTTATCCGAACCAGGAACTGACACTGGCACGAAACGATGGACTCAACTGCGGGCCTTTTTCCAGTTTTACCGTGAATGTGGGAGTTTATTCTCTGCTTTGTGCAACTAAAAAACAGACAGGACCCCAGTCTTCCTTTTTGTTCTTTGCATTCTTTTTCACTGAACTTTAGGCAATTAGCCATGGCCGTGGCATTAAGAACTCTTGGAGACACATAATTTTTAATGACTTCTTAATTTTCCACCGTGAATATCCTCCTGATGTGGAAGGGAGGGCATGCAGATGCTGTTCACAGTGTGATTAGTTTTTAAAGCACACCCAATTAATCAGAAGGAAACAGACCGACTGTGATGGACGTGATTTCTGGGTGGGGGGATTACAGGAGATTTTAGTTTATTTGATTGGCTTTTCTGTGTAAACACAACGCCAAAGCGTGATTCGGTCCCACTGCATCTGTGTGGTCGAGGGAGCTGCTCAGAGGTGTTGGCTCAGGTCAGCCTGAGACTTCGGGACACGCAGTGCTCAAGCGCTCCCCACAGGAGGTCACTGCCGGTCAAGCGTTTGGTTGGCGTTGTGCCTGCAGGTCTGGGTTGTATTAGCCGAGAGAGCATGCGGCAGATCCATGATGCCAACTTTAACTGGCTAAGGGGTGGGTCAAGAAGGCCCCCTTGTGTGGAAGTCAGGAAGCCTCATGTGTTCAAAAAGGTGAAACCCAGTCTTGTGGTCAGGGCCAGGAGCACACTTGGACAAGAGTGTTGGGTCTTCTTCGCCCCAAGGGCATGTGGGGGCCGTGGCCCTCAGCACTGGCATTCTCGGTCGTGGCCGTGAGGACTGACACGGGGTCTTCAAAGCAAGATCAGAGACCACCCTGCAAAGGCGCAGAACATCTCCTCCAGCAGCCCACACTCCGGGGCGCTCTTTCCCAGGGAGCCCGCCACGGTATCTGTGGAGAAGTCCAGGCAGGGAGGGGAAAGCAAACCTCTCTGCCACCTCTCTGTGCGGACGTATGTATTTTAAATTATGTGGCTTAGACGTGAGGTTCTTTGTTATTTAAATAGCTAGACGATCTTCTCACAGCGTGACTTCCTAACGAAGCCGGGCTCACGCAGACGTTGTTCCGCTGCAGTTCGAGGGCGGAGGCGCAGAGCAGTGCCGTGCTGGAAGACGCGCTGGAGCACTCGGAGACGGACGCCTTCGTGGCGCTCTGCAGCCAGGTGAGGAGACGCCAGCACGCCACCTCGCCTCTTCCTCAGACCCGCGTTTCCTCGCCTGCAGCGCGGGCTGATGATGCCACCTCGGGAACTGCGGGGCAGATCTAGGAAAAGCGCGAGGCGGGGCCCAGCACGCAGGGGACACCCAGGCAGTGCTGACAGCAGCAGCCACGGCAGCAGTGACGACTGGCCCAGCTGGCGTCTCTGCTGCAGTTTGACAGGCACCCGTCTGCCTCTTCTCAATCTCCAAGTTTAACATGCAAAGAGCAGGTTCCACTAGGAACAAAGTTGGTAAGAGAACAGCGAGTTTGCCAGAGCAACGAGTTTGCACCCCATGTTCCAACTCCCTGAGCTGAGACTGGCTGGCCTGGCTAGTCCCCGGCCAGGGTGCAGCACTCACCTCCCTTCCCAAGACACAGCCCTGGGCCATGTGCCCAGCACCTTGGGCAGACGCGTGGCCCTGGCGGCTGCGAGTCATGTTTTATATGCATCCTCAGTGGGCTTCCTGTGCGCCCAGGGGTCTAAGTACCCGAAACATGACTTAGCGTGGTGGATTATGCAAATTGCAAGCCTCTGGAAGTAGGTGCTCACTGGCTTGGTGACATCAGGGTCATGTTCTTTGGGTTTTTCCACAGTTGCTTCTCGCAGTTACAGCTGCCGTGACTGTGTCAGAGCGGTAAGGGAACAGGTAGAACACCAGCCACTTGCCCGTCCATTTGTCAAGGAAACAAATGCCCCCAAGTCCCTGTGGCAGACTCCACTCCATCCCAGGAGAACTAGCCCATGGAGCCCACCGGCTGCGAGGGAGGCTGCACTCACTCCCAGCCTGAGAAGGCAATCGGCAGAGGGGAGGAGTAGGAACACACTTAAGGTGTCCAGCGGCTGAATCGGCCTCGGCTGGCCGCAGGCACACGCGGCTTCCTGAGTGGGTTAGTTTCCTGGTGCTGCTGTAACCAAAGACCACTATCCTATGGTTCTGTAGGTCAGCAATCCGACATGGGTTTCTCCAGGCTAAAATCAAGGTGTTGGCAGGTTTGCATCTTTCGGGAAGCTGTAGGGGGAGAATCTGTTTCCTGCTTGCTCAGGTGATTGGCAGGATTTGACTCACTGTGGTTGCAGGACTGAGGTCCCCATTTTCTTGCTGGCCGTCAACCAAGCGACGTTCCCAGCTTCCAGAGGCACTGGCATTCCCTGCTCCTGGCTACTTTTCTTCACCTGCAACGGCTGCGACTCTGCGTCTCTCTGGCCCGAGTTCTCCCGTCACGGTTCTCTCTCCCTGCCCTCCCACAGCAGGAGGGGTGTCTGATTTTAAGGACCCAACCAATGGTTACGTTGGACCCACCTGGAAAATCCAGGATAACCCCCGCCCCCATCTCAAGCTCCTTAATCTTACTCCCATCTGCAAAGTCCCCTTAAGGTGACATATTCACAGGGTCTGGGACTGGACATGAACACTTCACAGGAGGCAAAGCTCAGCCCAGGAGGCGTCGGTGGCAGTGACGAAGCTGACGTGAGGGCCACCCTGGGCTTTATAGATACTGACAGCAGAAGCAGAGAGCACCTGCCTGGGAGGGGTGCAGGCGGAGCACCTGCTGCTCACGCTCTGCTGCTGGGCGGGTTCTGCCATCGCCCCCTTTGCAGACAGGTCCTAGGGAGGTGAAATTCTTGCCCGGGTGCACACCGAGGAGCTTGACAGAGCCAGGATGGGAGCCTGAGTTCTTCCTGTCCTGCACCTGTCACAGAAATACACGGGCCCCAAATGGGTTGGGGGTGGGGATGGTATTTTCTGAACAGCCCTGAGAATTGTCCTAGGCACGTACATCTGTTATTCATTTAGTCCTTGCAGAAAGCTGGGACATGGGGAATGTTATCCTCATTTCGTGAATAAAGGGACCAAGGCACAGAGAGTTGGGGCGGGCACGAGGGCTCGCAGCTGCTCGTGGGGCACTCGGGATTCGGCCACAGCTTGACGGCAGCACAGGCTCTGCTCTTTCTGCTCGGTGGCCCGGCAGAGCGTAGAGCAGATGACAGTGTCTCTGGGCCCCTGAGCCGTCTCCCAGACCCAACTTTGACTTTTCCCTCTTTCTTCTTTGTTACTTTAACGCTTTCCGGAAAGCCAGTGTTGCATGTGGAACTTCACCCAAGTTCGTTTCTAGATCGTGGGCTCATTTAAGCTGTGATCTCTGTGTCTCCATCTGTTTCTGCTGCCATGCAAAATACCTAAGGCTGGGCAGTCTATGAAGAATAGAAATCCCTTTTCTCGCCATTCTGGGGGTTGGAAAGTCCAAGACCCAGGCACCTGCAGATCTAGTGTCTAGTGAGGGCTGCGCTCTGCTTCCAAGGTGGTGCCTTGTTGCCGCATCCTAGGGAGGGAGGACGCCGTGTCCCCGTGTGGCAGAAGGGATGGAAGGGCGCAGGGCTTAGCTAGTTCCCCCAAGCCCTTTTGTAAGACACTAATCCCATCCTTGAGGGCACAGCCCCATGACCTGATCATCCTCAGCGGGCCCCTGGGCTGTTGTATTTGGGGTCAAGTTTCAGCATGGATTTTGGAGGGACACAAACATTCAGACCATAGCACTCTGCTAAAGAATTGGCTCTGTGATGCGTAAATGCTGCCAGACCAGAAGCTCTGGGCAGCGGGGACCACATAGGGTCATTGTTTTTCTCTGCCCACAACTTCATGCTTTGTGAAGTCCCCTCAATAATGTCCACCCCACTAGATCTTCCTGTCCAACCCTGTGTATTAGTAAGAGTTCTCTGGAGAAAAAGAGCCACTGGGTGTATCTGTACATAGAAAGGAATTTATTTAAATTCATGTGATTGTGGAGGCTGGTGAGTCCAAGTTCTGCAGGGCAGGCTGGCAGTCTGGACTCTCAGGAAGGAGTCGCAGTTTGAGTCCAAAGGCCATCTGCGGGCAGAACGCCCTCGTGCTGGGGTGGGTCAGGCTTTTGGGCTCTTCAGGCCTTCAGCTGATTGGACGAGGCCCACCATGCCATGGAGGGCAATCTGCTTTCCTCAAAGATACCAATTTAAGTATAATCTCATCCAAAAACACCCCACAGAAACGCCCAGAGTAATATTTGACCAAACATCTGGACATAGTGGCCCCGCCAAATTGACGCCTGAAATTCTTAACCTGCACACCGAGTCTAGAGAAGTCCCCATGTTTTGCCACTTTCGTTTTTGTACCAGAGAAAAGAATAACCAAGGAAGCTCAGTCCTCCCCGCCTCCTCTTTCTCCTCCTCCTGCTTCCTCCTTCAGCCTTATGTGGTTAAAGGCAGAATTCCACCCCGGTGTCTGCACATGGCCATGGTTTTCCTGGGGTCTTGAGCAAGCAAAGGGCCCGAGAGCCATGGAGAGAAGCGGGGAGGCAGGAGGGGAGGGGGCCGGCGGCTACCGGTCCCTCCAGTTTCCCTCCTCTGTGCACACAGCCGGGTCCCTGTGTTTACTGTGGTCCATTTCTGTCTGTAGAAGTGGCACTAGATGTGCAAAGCAAGGGACCCACATGGATGCTTTCTGTGTCACTCCTTTCAGGAAGACTTGACCCAGCAAACTGACTTGTCCCAGGGATTATTGCGTGGGAAGGGCTGTGGCCATGGGCTGGTCTGTCCCATGTTCAAGGGTGGGACCCTAGTTATAAAGCGTTAGTCCCTGCTTCCAGGGCAGCTGAATCTGCAGGGTATTTGTGAAGTCGCAAGATACTCCACAAGCATGCGTTGGTCACCTTCTCTGTTCTGGGGACTGGGCTGAACATTGGAGACAGACAGGCAAACGGCACTGACCTCACCCTAGAGCTAGGTGGAGAGATAGCAGAAACAGGACAGCGACAGCAGAGCCGGTTAAAGCCAGGGAGGGCCCAGCGGAGGGAGCCTGCTCTGGAATGCAGGCTCAGGGGCCGTGTAGGGTCCAGAAGAGTGAGCTGGAGCGAGCTGGGCAGACGGCAGTTTGCGGAAACACATTCTGGGCAGAGGAAGTGCTTAGGGGCAAGGGATTCCCGGCCTGGGAGAGCAGGACATCCAGGGAAGAACGAGTAGTTTGGTGTAGGGGAGACTGCAGAGGGGCGGGGACCGGCAGGAGGTTGGTATTTGGAGCAGCACCTTTCCTGTCGCTTGGCTGAAAGCATGTGTCAAGGTCATACACAACCCCGTGCTTGCAGGTGGTCGCGTCCCTGTCCTTGTCTCTCTGTGGCACTTGGCCACAGTCCTCCCTCCTGAACATTCTCTCCTTGGCTTCCAGGACCCAGACCCTGGCTCCCCACGCGCACACCTGCTTCTGGTCAGGCCGCTGCTGATGCTCCCCAGCACGGTCGTGCGTGCTGGGTGCCCGATGCTCGGGCCTCGGGCCCCATCTCCTCCCCAGCTGCACGCCCTCGCTGATGTCATATGCACGCTGCCCACACTGTCACCCTCTGTCCCTCTTTGCTGCCTGGGTTTCATCCTAGCACTTACCTCTGCCTGGTGTCTTGCTTATGTGTTCATCTGAATGCCTGCCCATCTCTTCACCTGGCCGTAACCCTGCGAGGGCAGGGACTTGGGTTCACTCACTGCCCCTCTCCAGTGCCTGGAATGGGTTCTAGCACCTGCTGGGACACGATCTTAGTGTTGACTGAATACATGAGCAGATACACCAGTGTCATAACATACTGTGACAGGCTGCATAAGCACACCCCAGAGATGGCCACGGCCTAATCCCTGGGACCCGCAAGTGTGACCTTGTGTGCCAGAAGGGACCGTGCAGATGGGAGTAAGTCAAGGGTCTTTGGTTGGGGAGATGATCCTGGACTATCCTTGCGTCCTTGTAAGAGGGCGGTCAGAGGCGGGGGATGGAAGCGGGCTTTGGGGGATGCACTCTGAAGATGGAGGAAGGAGGTGGGCGCAAGCCCAGGGGCGCAGGCAGCTGCGAGGAGGAGGGGGAGGCAAGGACGTGGACTCTCCCCGCCGCCAGCCAGGAGCCCGCAGCCCTGCCCACGCCCTGTGTCAGCCCCAGGAAACTGACTGCAGACTGCAGTTTTCAGAACTGTGGGAGAATACTTTTCTGTTGTCTTAAGCCACAGGTTTGTGGCAATTTGTCATTTGCGACAGGAAACTCATACAAACGCCACCACAGCAGCAGCCGGCATTGTTGAGCACTTGCTGTTTATCAAGCACCACGCTTAGATGCTTCGCCAAGTCAGAATTCTTTTTAGGTGAAGGTAACGGAAATTCAACTCAAACTAGTTTGAGCATAAAAGAAGTATTGGCCTGGCATGCTGGCTTACACCTATAATTCCAGGACTTTGGGAGGCCGAGGCAGGAGGACCACTTGAGCCCAGGAGTTCGAGACCAGCCTGAGCAAGAGTAAGACCCCATCTAACCAAAAAATAGAAAAAGTAGCCAGGTGTGGTGGTGGTACCTGTAGTCCCAGCTGCTCGGGAGGCTGAGGCAGGAGGATCGCTTGAGCCCAGGAGTTTGAGGTTGCTGTGCGCAAGGCTGACGCCACAGCACTCCAGCCTGGGCAACAGAATGAGACCCTGTCTCAAAAAAAAAAAAAAAAAGGAGATGTACAGATGGGTCCCGTGACCATCCGCAGAAGAGCAAGGCGGAGCTTTAGGGATTCAAATGGTCACGGGACTCCCTGGGCCTTTCTGCCTCGCCATCTCTCCTGTTTCTTTGTGCGCACTAACATGCTTTCTGCATGCAGAGGGTGACGTGCCACTTGCAGCCTGAGTTTATGGCCTTCCAGCATCCACGTCCAAGTGTGGCTGTACCGAGTGCTCCTCTCTCTCTGTGTCTTCCAGCTTTGCCACATGAAGTCCCAGGGAAGGCCTCTGACAGGCGGCCAGGCGCGCCCACCCTGTCACTGGAGAGGTGGTCGTTATTCATGTCTTTTCAGCTCAGAACATTTCCATGGCCCGACTTGTTCTATCCTCACAAACCCCTTTGCCACAGGCGTTACTATGACCCTCGCTTTGCAGATGAGCAACTGGAGCACAAAGAGCAATAGGGACATGGCCCAGGGACGCAGTCTGTGCAGGAGGGAGCGTCTATACTTTTTCTCTTAACTTTCTATTTTGAAGCCATTTTTAGATTCACAGGGAGTTGCAAAGCTGGCATAGAGAGCCGCCGCCCGAAGCGGGAAGCTGGCGTCAATCCGAAATGTATGGGTAGTTCTATGTCACTCTATCCCACGTAGATATGTGTGACCGGCACCATCACCACTGCCAAGACACAGAGCTAGGCCACCGCCACAAACCCTCCCCGTGCTGCCCCCTTCTGGTCACACTCGCCTCCACCATTCCCTCTCCAACTCTAAGTTTTGTCATGTCTGGGTTGTTACATGGGTGGCATCCTACAGCATGTGGCCTTTGGAGAGTAGCTGCTTCCTCTTAAGCCTAGTGCCCTTGAGGTCTGTCCTGCGCTTGCTTTTGATGGCAGAGTGGTTTTCCATGGTAGGGATGCAGCACAGTGTCTTTAATGGTCCCCTGGTCTAGGGACGCCTCATTTGTTTCCACAGCCTGACTGTCCCCCCAAAGCCACGTGGCCTCAGGGAATGTGGGGAGAAGGAGAAAGGTGACACTGCAAGTGGCCCTGCTGCAGGACCGGCTCTTGCTGTCGGGACTTGGGCACTGCCCCAGTGACTGCAGAGTCGTAGCAAGGGATGGATGGGGCCTTTGAAGTGTGGTGGGGAGCCAAGGTTGCTGACCAAATAGACTCTTTTGACAGCTCTGCAAGTTCAGGAACACGTTTTCCAGACGGAGCTACTAAAGTATTTATCACCCCAGGACAAAATGTCCTAAGACTGTAATAAATTAAAAAATTGTTGTTCATCAAGTTCAGGAGCAGCGAGGGTCTGAGCTGCCTCCTCTGTTTCCTGCAGGAGCTGAGACTGGCGTCTTACCTCTCGAGGATGACGATGGTGCCCGCGACCACGCTGCACCGGCTCCTGAGTGTGGTGCTGCCCACAGCCTCGCACTCCCAGCTGCTGGCCCTGCTGGAGTCGGTCAGCGAGAAGCATCTGGACCACGCTGCCGAGAACGAGGGTGGCGCGGAGCAGGCTGACGCGGGCAGGCGGAGGTGAGAGTGTGGAAGGGCTGCCTGTGGCAGATAAGGGGCCCGAGCCGCAGGGACCCCCCAGGGCGGGAGCAGACACATGTGCCTTCCCGGTGCCGCCTCCCTGTCCAGAGGGGCACTGTGAACCCCTGAGGTCGTGAGAAGACCAAGTTTTTTGTCCACACTTTCTAACTTTGTCACCAATTTATATTTCAAGTATAATCTTAACAACATAAGTTTCCCCAGGGCCATAAATAGGTCATACACACCCATTAAAGAAAATGTAAAAATGGATAAAAGGAAAAAAATATCCATGGTTCTACACCTGGAAAAAAAAGTGAGCATTTTGTTACATTTCTTCCTCCAGAATGTTTTTTGTTTTTTGTTTTGTTTTGTTTTGTTTTTGTGGAGACAGAGTCTGGCTCTGTTGTACGGGCTAGAGCGCCGTGGCGTCAGCCTAGCTCACAGCAACTTCAAACTCCTGGGCTCAAGTGATCCTCCTGCCCCAGCCTCCCGAGTAGCTGGGACTACAGGCATGCGCCACCATGCCTGGCTAGTTTTTTCTAAATATTTTTAGATGTCCAGCTAATTGCTTTCTATTTTTAGTTGAGATGGGTCTTGCTCTTGCTCGGGCTGGTCTCGAACTCCTGACCTTGAGCGATCCTCCTGCCTCAGCCTCCCAGAGTGCTGGGATTACAGGCATGAGCCACCGCGCCCGGCCCAGAATGTGTTTTTATGCTGAGTTTCGTGAGTGTATTGTGTGTGTGGTGTTGGTGTGTGTGCAGGGGGCATGTGTGTATTTGTGTGTTGGTGTGTAAGTGTGTGTGTTGTGTATGTAGATAGGCATATTTCTGTGTGTGAGTGTGTAGTGAGTACGCAGTGAATATAGCTGACACTCTACTTTGTGGAACCTCGTAGCAGAAGCAGGTTTGCTTATCCATTATGTTTCAACTCTCATCCATGTGCAAACATCTTCCTACATAATTCTTATCCCATTAGTTAGACTGTATTTCCTGTTCTTTTTATTAACTTAAAATTCATACTTTTCACTGTTACTGGTAACCCTTCATAGATATTATTTGTAACGGCCCCCAGGACTCCACAGAGGGGCATACTCTGGTGTGTATATACTGTAGTGGCTGTACCTGTTACCCAGTTACTGGACATTCAGCTTGCGTCCATTTTTTTCTCAATTACTCTGCATAGATATTTCTATTTATGATCAGTGTTCAGTGTGAATTAGGTTGGTAAAGGCTCTTTATAAGGAAAGGCAGGAAGCTGGGTGTCGAGCGAGGCGGGTTTGAGAACAGTGGCAGTGCCACGAGAATAGGGTAGCTTGGGGACAAGGCAGTGAGGAGCCACGGCCGGACTGAGCGCTGAGCACCAGGCCGCAGTGCCACAGCCAGGCCCCAGCCAGGACCAGAGGGTGCTGGATGGGTGTCGGGGAGCAGTGAGCCTTGGGACGGCCCAATTGTGTGGACAGGCGTGTGTGGACATTGTCATTCCCGAGGAAAGGGGCAATGTCTTTTCATCAGAGCGGTAGAGGGGTCTCTTGACTCAAACAGCAAGCAGCACCGTCACGGGTGAACAGAGGAGGGCTGGGGTGGGGAGGGAAAAAGGAAACAGCTGTGGGTGGGGGCAGAAGGCCACAGGAGTGGGGGGGTGGGGGTGCTAGGAAGGGCCTTCAACTGCCCAGTTAGATAGTGGGATGTGGGTTGCCAGAATGTGGGCGTGGTCAGAGGGCTGGGCGTGCTGGTGTGGGCGTGGTCAGAGGGCTGGGCGTGGTCAGAGAGCTGCATTTCACAGACAAGTTTTTTCCAGTCCACCTACTGCCTGGGAGGACATGCGATGGCAAGTATTCGAGGTGAGCCTGGAGTGGGTGGCCTTGCAGGGAGGCTACCTCTGCCTGAGGGTCACCCATGAAGACCTTGTTTTGGGGCTACTCCTTCAGCCAGTTTAGTTTGAGAGGTGGACAGGCTGAGCTGGGACAAGGTGAGAGGACTCAGGGTAGCTGTGACGATGGGTGTGACCATGCTCGTTCTTTGCCCAGCCTCATGGCCAATTAGACTGATGACTTCTGGAGTCCCAGGCCATGTACCCTAGTCTCAGGGCAGGGCAGTCACTACTGTTGCGTGCCAAGCACCTGGCACCTAGTCATCACATCAGTTAAGCATCTTGGGTTTCAAGCAATACAAACTGAGTAACCTCAGCACGAGCAGGGTGTACAGGGGCACATCAGAATCCAGGGAAAAGCCCCAGGAAGGCAGGGCCAGGGAAGTAGGGCCATCCTCTCTGGGTGCTGCCATCAGAGGACCATCCTTCTCTGCTCAGGAGGTAACTCCTGGGAGAGAGCCTGCCTCGCCCAGCGTGAAAGCGGTTCCGTCTCCACCAGTGGCTGAGCAGGTGTGAACTGCCGAGGCAGAGGAGTGAGCTTCCCACAGGCAGGACTCTCAGTTCTAGGCTGTCCCTTACTGGTGTGACTCGCACCCTTCTAATCTCCTGGCAGCACTCCCAAGGCCTCTCTCCTTCAGTTTAGGACCAAACCCCTTCGTGTGGCCTCGGGGCTCCCTGCCTAAGGCTTAGCCCACCTTCCAGATTTACACCGTGTTTCTCAGCTTCTCTGTTCGTATATTCATAAAATACACCACTGTAGGCAGCCTTCCTCTGTCCGACTGATGTCGCTTGTCTCCCGTCCGTGACGCCCTGGACTGTGGACCCCTTGAGGGCAGAGGTTGCATCTTGCCCAGGCCGGAGAAGGTGTGTGGTCTGTGTGCAGAGAATGGGTGAAAGAACGAATGGTGAACACCCCTCGCGCTCTCGGTCAGGTGGAGGGACGGAGCCCTGCGGGGCCTCTGCGGGGTTATTAACCCCTGGACGATGCTATTCCTTCTGAAACCATAAACTCTCCCCTCTTGCCTTCAGGAAACACCAGGGCTGGTGGCAAGCCTTGGACAGCAAGCTGCGTGGAGATCTGGTGAGCAAAGGATCAGAAAAGATGCTCTGGGCGCGCAAGAGGAAGGAGAGGTACGGGCGCCTGCCCGGGTGGCCGGGGTGGGGGAGCCACGCTGCCTGCGCGCCACAAGGAAGGGGAGGGCTGCTGCCCACGGACAGCAGTCCTTCCCCGCACACTGCCCTCTTTCTCCAGGGGGCTTGGCTGAGAAGCTGAGGTAAGCCCGTAGCTAGCAATGGAAGGATGTTCTCTAAACATTGCTTAGCATCTTAATTACCCTATTTATTTTGGCTAATGGCTATTTTTTTTTCCACAAATTTATTTATTAAAGAAATACAAATTTAAATTAATGGCTATTTTTAATGATTATAATTAGAAGAAGAATTCCTTATAGCTGCTGAGACTTTCCTGTTCACAAAACCCTTCCATGTCTTGTTGCACTTTCTGCAACTTTCCAGAAAGTGGGCAGGATAAAACGGAAGCGGAGGGAGGTCAGACGCAAGGCTCCAGGCCTGCCGCTGTAAACAGTGGCCGTGGGGTTCGGGACCCTCTGATTACCCTCTGTATCTCCCCAAACTCCCAGGCTTGTGCTCTTTGCACACCCCCAACTCTGCTGTCTTTTGACCGTGGTCATTGCACACCGGCAGAAGAGAGGGAAGGAAGGGGCATAGCGGATTTGAGGGCCACAAACTGGGCCAAGTGTCTCCTGTGATTCCCACTAGAGAAGATTTAGAAAAAGAGGCATCGTGAGGTAGATTCATAAGCAGTTAAAAAGTGATGTCCAGGGTGTGCTCTGGAAACAGTGGCTGTCCACGGGAGGTATCTGCCTGAGCCCTGCTCCTGCCAGCATTTCTCAGAGCCAAGCCAAAGGTGCTGAGACCAAGCTTCACGGATTGCCCATGATGAAAGGTGTGGAGCCTTCTACTTGGCTGGATATCACAATGTGGTCCCAAAGAAATTAGATCAGGATATTGACTAAGACAAGGACATTCAAGCCTAGATGAAGAAAATTGAATGCAGCTGTGTAACTGTAAAGTGTCCTGCAAGGAACACTGCTAGGCTGTGCCAGTAGAAGTGGATGGGTATAGATCTAGAGACACGGTCCTACTGTCCTGGCTCATTGTGCTAGCTGTCACTCTGCCTGGAAGCACCAGGACCTACTGTGACAAGAGGAGACACTAGGTCAGAGAGAGCTGGGCTCAAATCCTTGCTCAGAGCCACTAGCTGCAAGGGCAGCAGTTAGTGGTGACAGCTGTGGAGCTGAATCTGCCATGTCCCTTCAGGGAGGGCCAGCAAGCCTGCCAGTGACATCCACAGGTAGTCCCAGTGGCCTTGTCCTGTGCTACTTGGGCAGAGAGAGAGCCCTGCGGTTGTACGGGGTTCTCTGTGGTAGTCACAGCCGTTACCAAGAGCAGCTGGGGATTCCGGGGAGGAACCACTCATGGCCAGCATTCCAGGAGTCCTTTCCTGGGACATTCCCAAAGCTGGCTACATATGTCAAACACATTTTGCCCAATTTAACTGTTGATTTTTAACCAGGTTTCATCAACCTGCTTTTAGTATAAGACCCATGGGGTAGACTCATAAATGTTTAACAGTTGGCTGGTGGGGAGAGGGGTGGGGAGTTCTGATCTATAGCACTTGCCAATTTCCGTGGTGTAAATACTCCCACCATGGCTAGTTTCAAGCTAACAACCTAATGACAGCAGGCTTGCCAAACTACTGAAGACTTAGCAGTCATAAGCCCACAGGAGTGGGCTGCAGCACAGTGCAGGCTTCAGCTCACTCCATGGCAATCTGGCGACCACGGGGAGAATAACTTCTCTTTAAAACGGTGCTTGGTTGGGGACTTTAGGACCCCGAGAGGGATTTTCCTGGAAAACCATCAGAACACTCAAGAGGGTCAGTTGCCAAAACTGTTGAATTTGATCTTGTGTTCTTTCTTTAGCATATTAAAGAAGACATGTCTTCCCCTCAGAGAGAGGGTGACATTCTTTGGAAAAGGAAGTTGGCCTCACCTGTCACTGGAGCCCATTGGCGAACTGGCCCCTGTACCCCTTGTAGGGGCAGAAACCACTGATGTATTAAACACAGGCGAAAAGCTCTTTATCTTCAGAAATCGGAAGGAGCCGGAGATCTCATTGCACGTTCCTCCCAGGAAAAAGAAGAACTTTCTAAATGCCAAAAAGGCTACTAGGGCCTCGGGCATGGACTAGCCCCAGGGAAAGTTCCACGGGAGCGTATGAAGACAGAAGGATTTATTTTCTCCTGCCCACCAGTGTTTGTTTGTTTATAATGCACCACTTGCAAACACAAACTGCACATGCAGAAGGTGCAGACATCCCTGACGCACGCTGGCTTTCAGGGACTCGGTTGCATCTGGCCTCGTGAATTTCCGGGTGGCCCACTCTCTTCCACATCACAGGGACATGAGCACTCATTCCTTTCGCTCCCACCTTACCCTGGAGGAGACCCTCACCCCTCGATTCCCATCTTGCCATCGGGCTGCGTAATACATGGGCTGTGTACATGGAAGGCAAGGTTCTCTGTTCTTACATTTTGTATGTATTACATTTTCCATTTTTATTAAGGGCACTCCTAAATATATGTTACACAAAGCTCTTCATAGTGGAACCCACTTTTGTTTTACATAGTAAGAACCATTTGTTTTAATTACTTCTTGTGTTTTGGCACAACACACAATGTGGTGTTCAATAGCAAGATTTGCCCTCTGTCACTCCAGTTGCCAAAACCCTTCCAGCTCCTGGGGTGATTTTTCCCATTTTACAAATGAGGACATTCAGTGGTTTAAAAAGCTGAAGAGATTTTTACAAGATCATAAAGCTATATAATAAGTAGTAAAATCAGGATTCACACTTGACAGCACCAAAACCCTGTCCTTTCTTCTGGCCTTGGTCAATGGACACGTGGCGGGCCTCGCAGCTTTGCCAACAAACAAGCTGCATCCAAGTCCTTCTTTTTCACAAAGTTCTTGTGCGTGACCCGGCCCTGTCCACCCTCACAGCGGTGGGTGGGCCAGCGATGCCTCACTGGGGCTGGGCCACAGCACCCTGGGAGCTTTTCTGAGTCAGGCAAAGAATTCAGTTGCAATGGGTCTTTCCCGAGGCAGGGAAATCATTAGGAAGGGAGTCCTGTCACCAGGGAGGGGAAGAAAGGGACTGAGGGAGCACCTGTTACCTGAGGGCTGCTGCTGGATCTTTCAACTCTTTAACCCGCTTCTTAGTGATCCCTTATACCCCAACCAGGTGGGTATCCCTACTCCATCTGACAGCCAGTGAAGCTGAGACTCGGGGAGTTTAAGGGATTTGCCTGCAGGCACACCAATCATACCACCTATACAGGGAATCCTGGGGCTCTCACTCTAACACGCCTACCTGCCGTGGATGCCCATTTCCACTGGCAACCTGAAGACCACGTCTTCTTTGCAGTTCCCGTCAGCGTGCACTGAGTATGAGTATCACGGCTAGGACCTTCGCGAGGGGATGACTTCCTTGGGGCAGCTGTGCCCCATCGCAATGAGCTGCCCTTGACCACATTGCTACACTAGCAGGTACTCAGGAGTCAGCAGCAGGAGCACAGAAGAGAAGAGTTGATGTGGCCAGTTCTCCCATCAGAAAGGCCAGTGGACCCTTCTGATTTTTAATTTAGTTATTGTTCGTATTATGGGTACATAACAGTACAACTGCCTTTATAGGGCACATGTGATGTTTTGATACAGGGACACAATGTGAATTAATAAAATCAGAGTAATTGGGGCATCCATCACCTCAGGCATTTACCATTTCTTTGTGTTAGGAACATGCAAATTCCACTCTTTTAGTTATTTTAAAGTATAACCTAACTTGTTGTTGATTATAGTCCCTTTGTTGTGTTATCAAATATTGTTCATTCTATCGACATATCTAAATATATTTTTGTACCCATTACCCCTCCCCCCCCCACTTTATCCCCTGCTCCCGCTACCCTTCCCAGCCTCTCATAACTGGCATTCTACTGTCTCCATGAGATCAATTGTTTTTAATATTTAGCTTCCACGTATGAGTGAGAACAGATTTGTCTTTCTGTGCTTGGCTTATTTCACTTAACATAATGTGCTCCAGTTCCATCTGTGTTGCTGTAAATGGCAGGATTTCATTCTTTTTGTGGCTATATAATATTCCGTTGTGTGTATATACCACAATTTTTTATCCATTCATCCACTGATGGACACTTAGGTTGATTCCAAATCATGGCTGTTGTGAATAGAGCTGCAATAAACGTGGGAGTGCAGATATCTTTACAATATACTGATTTCTCTTCCTTTGGATATATACCCAGCAGTGGGATCACTGGGTCATATGGTAGTTCTATTTTCAGTTTTCTGAGGAACCTCCATGCTGTTCTCCATAGTGGTTGCACTAATTTACATTCCCACCAACAATTTATAAAAGCTTCCCCTTTCTCATATCCTCACCAGCATTCATTTTTATCACCTGTCTTTTGGATAAAAGCCATTTTAACTGGGGAGAGATGATATCTCATTGTAGTTTTGATTTGCATTTCTCTGATGAATAATGATGTTGAACATTTTTTCATATTATCATGTTGGCCATTTGTATGTCTTCTTTTAAGAAATGTCTATTCAGATCCTTTGCCCATTTTTTAATCAGATTATTTGATTTTTTCCTATTAGTTGTTGGAGCTTCTTGTATATTCTAATTATTAATCCCTTGTCAGAGGGGTATATATTTTCTCCCAATCTGTGGGTTGTCTCTTCCCTTCCTTTGCTGTGCAGAAGGTTTTTAGCTTGATGTGGTTGCATTGTCTAATTTTGCTTTGGTTGCCTGTGCTTTGGGGTATTACCCAGGAAGTCCTTGCCCAAACCAATGTCCTGAAGCATTTCTCCAATGTTTTCTTTTATAAACTATAAGTTTCATAGTCTCAGTTCTCAGATTTAAGTCTCCAATCCATTTTTATTTGATTTTTATATATGGCAAGAGATAAGGATCTAGTTTCATTTTTTCTGCATATGGACATCCAGTTTTCCCAGCATCATTTATCGAAGAGACTGTCCTTTCCCCACTGTACGTTCTCAGCATCTTTGTCAAGAAGATAAGTACACTATAGATGTATGGATTTATTTCTGGGTTGTCTCTCCTGTCCCATTGGTCTATGTGTCTGTTTTTATGCCAGTACCATGCTGTTTTGTTTACTACATCTCTGTAATATAATTGGAAGTCAGATAATGTGATTCCTCCAGTTTTGTTCTTTCTTCTCAGGATAGCTTTGTCTATTCTGAGTCTTTTGTTGTTCCTTATAAATTTTAGGATTCTTTTTTCTATGTCTGTGAAGAATGTCATTGGTATTTTGATGGAGATTTCACTGAATCTGTAGATCACTTTGAGTAGTATGGGCATTTTAACAATATTGATTTTTCCAATCCACAAGCATGGAATATCTTTCCATATTTGTGTGTCCTCTTCATTTTCTTTCATCAATGTTTTATAGTTTGCATTATAGAGGTCTTTACTTCCTTGGTTAAGTTTATTCCTAGGTATTTTATTTTATTTGTAGCTATTGTAAATGGGATCACTTTCTCAGTTTCTTTTTCAGATTGTTTACAGTTGGCGTGTAGAAATGCTAGATTTTTGTATATTGATGTTGTATCCTGCAACTTTACTGAATTTGTTTATCAGTTCTAATAGTTTTTTGTGGAGTCTTTAGGTTTCTCTAGATATAAGACCATATTGTGTGCAAACAAGGATAATTGAACTTCTTCCTTTCCGATTTGGATGCCCTTTATTTCCTTCTCCTATCTGATTGCTCTAGCTATTACTTCTGGTACTATGTTGAATAAAGGTGGTGAGAATGGGCATCCTTGTCTTGTTCCAGATCTTAGAGGAAAGGCTTTCAATTTTTCTCCATTCAGTATAATACTAGCTGTGGGTCTGTCATATATGGCTTTCATCATGTTGAGGTAAGTTCCTTCTTTACCCAGTTTTTTGAGTTTTTATCATGAAGGGATGTTGAATTTTATTGAATACTTTTTCAGCATCAATTGAAATGATCATATGGTGTTTGTCCTTTGTTTTGTTGATATGATGTATCACATTGATTTGTGAATGTTGAACCATCCTTGCATCCCTGCAATGAATCCCACTTGATCATGATGAATAATCTTTTTAATGTATTGGTGAATTTGGTTTGCTAGTATTTTTTTGAGGAGTTTTGCCTCTATGTTCATTAGAGATATTGTCCTACAGTTTTCTTTTTGGGTACATCTTCATCTGAAGGCTGATTGAAGAGGGTATCTGTCATCACGGTGAACACAGGCCTTGTAGAATGAACTTGGGAGTATCCCCTCCTCCTTGATTTTTTTGGAATAGTTTAAGTAGGATTGGTATTAATTCTTCTTTGAATGCTCAGTAGAATTCAGCAGTGAAGCCATCGGGTCCTGAGCTTTTCTTTGATGGGAGACTTTTTATTATTTCTTCTCTCTAGTTATTTGTTATTGATTTCTTCAGGTTTTGGATTTCTCCCTGGTTCAGTCTTGGTAGCTGTATGTGTCTGGGAGTTTATGCATTTCTTCTAGGTTTTCCAAGTTATTGGCATATAGTTGCCCATAGTAGTCTCTAATGAGCAGAATCAGTTGTAATGTCTCCTTTTTCATCTCTGATTTTATTTGTTTGGGTCTTCTGTCTTTTTTTCCTTAATTAGTCTGGCTGAAGGTATGTCAATTTTGTTTATCGTTTCAAAAAACCAATTTTTCATTTCATTGATCTTTTGCATTTTTTTTGTTTCAATTACATCTATTTCTGCTCTGATCTTTATTATTTGTTTTCTTCTACTGATTTTTAGTTTGTTTTGCTCTTGTTCTGAACCTCATTTTCTTCATCAATAAAATGATGATGAGAATCCTTTGTTGTAAGGAGTAGATACAACTAGATCTGTAAAACGCTTGGTGGCACAGGCTCACCATATCTGTGCCCTCTACCCCTCAAAGGTAACCAACTGCCCTTCTGATCATTTCCTGCTTCTACAGGGCTCTGCTAGAATTATGCATGGTTGAAAGTAGATTGCACATAAGGATTTCAAAAAATAGCTCAAAATTATAGGCTGAAGGCTGATTGAAGAGGCTACCTGCAGCAACAGGAGGTACCCACACTGCTCAAAATCTAGCATTTGAACCTAACAATAACTCCCTATGTTAATAGACAGGGAAAGACTAACTACTGATTTACCTTTTAGAAACTCAAAACACCAAGATGTGCTGCAGAAAGCCTGTCTTTCTAGAATCATATAGATTGGGTCTAAATACTGGCTCTACAACTTTTTTTTTTATTTCTGCATATTATGGGGGTACAGATGATTAGGTTTCATGTGATGCCCTTTCCCCCCCACCCCCCAAGTCCGAGCTTCAAGTGTGTCCATTCCCCAGG
>RJWJ010021376.1:0-27954 GCA_004363605.1 Indri indri
GCAGATGCTGGCATTTCCTTTCTCCGGCTTATCTGTCCTCTCCCCTTCTCTCCTCCCTGTCTGCAAATTCCTGACTTCTCACTCTCTTTTCCCAAACACTCCTGCCCCAGGCCCTTCTATCCCACTGTCCTTGCCCCAAATGCCACCTTGTCCTCCCCGGGGCACCCATTCCTCAGAGGGAGAAACACAATCTCCGGCCAGCAGAGCACTTTCTGCTCTGTCCAGCGCTTGCTCACCCACTTTCCCTTTTGACCGTCTCAGTGATCCCAGGAGGCAAATGTCATTATTGCCACACTACAAATGAGGAAGCAGAGTCGTGGCGAGGTGGAGTCCCTTGGCGGTCCACGGCAGGCAGGACGAGAGGCCAGCTCCCCAAACTCCCAGGGTGTGCCCCCACCCCGCACAGCTGACCCCCTGCGTGCCAGCTGTGAAGAAGCCCCGGTGTGATGGGAGGGACAGGAGAGAGGGATCGAGGTTATGCCCGGAGGAGGCTGGAAAGCCCCATCCCAGGAGGCTCGACTAGAGAAGCAAAGGGGGTCGGTCCGCATCTCCAGAAGTCTCTGTCCCCGGAAAGAGGTGCTCACAGCCAGAGCTGTTGTGCACAACAGCAAAGCAGACTAAAACTCAGCTGCAATTTAAAGAATGGTCATTTCTGCTGAAATTTGTCCTGTGTGTTTTTGACTCAGCCCAGAGGGCCCAGGGAAGGGACAGAGTCCTCAAGCACCCTGGCCACACCACAGGGACCTGGGTTTCTGTGGGCCTGAGACCACCGTCCACCATCGCCGGCCTCAAGTTGTCTTAAATGCAGCAGAGGGGCCCAAACCCTCTGTTGGAGGCATGGGGGCATCTGCGTAAATCCTGCGGGGATGCTGGTTTCTTCATCTGCATCCACAGCACCTGCGAGTGGCTCCTGCAGGGACAGTAAGCAGCAGTAATTAGGGCTAAACACCTAAGACAGGGGCAGGCACGAGACGGGCAGGACAGGTGACTCAGACACAGTGCAGGTCCTGGGGCTTGGCCTCTCTCAGGCCACACTCTGCTTTCCAGGAGCCCAGGCCTCCCTGACTTCCCGCCCTGAGCCCCTTGCAGGCTGAACCTCCTTCAGGGAGGCTGTCAGACCTTAGGGCTGTGGACGGCTGCTCCTGGCTGGGGGAGGCCTCTCAGGCTCAGCCTCCAGCCAAAGGCCAGGACTAGGGCGAGTCAAGCAGGCACCTGGGCACACATGTTCAGGGCGCTCCCTCGCGGGGCAGGGGCACCACACCCTAGGCACCTTGCTGCCTCTCCCTAGTCCTGCCGGGCCAGACCCACAGCAGCCCTTCCACCTTCCCGCCCCTTCCCTGCCTCCATCCTCATCCTCCCCCAAGATCCTCACACTTCTATGTCCTCATCCAGAAAATGGAGATTGCAGATCTCACACAGTCGGTGTGGTGCCCAAATGAGGTAATCTCATAATTTCTAAACTCTCAAAATCCATTATTTGTGCTTTGTCCTTTTTTTTTATCTTTTGAGACAGAGTCTTACTCTGTTGTCCGGGCTAGGGTGCCATGGCATTAGCCTAGCTCACAGCAACCTCAAACTCCTGGGCTCAAGCAATCCTCCTGCCTCAGCCACCCGAGTAACTGGGACTACAGGCATGCGCCACCATGCCCGGCTAATTTTTTCTATATATTTTTAGTTGTACAGCTAATTTCTTTCTATTTTTAGTAGAGACAGGGGTCTCGCTCTTGCTCAGGCTGGTCTCGAACTCCTGAGCTCAAATGATCTGCCCACCTCAGCCTCCCAGAGTGCTAGGATTACAGGTGTGAGCCACCACGCCTGGCCTGTTCTTATTTTTTTTGAAATGCTTATCAAAGCAGTAGAGATCCGTAGCTGAATCCTTTGCTCAGAAGCAGAAAACATGACCAAGGAATGAGGGCCTGCTCTCGTTCTTAGGGGGACAAGGAGGTGGGAGGGAACAAAGACCCTACTCAAGTCCACCTGTAGTGGAGGCTCCTGAAAGTGTGAGAATGTCCTAATAATCAGTAACGAAGATACTAAAATAGTCCTCGGCATTCAGTGGGCACATAATAGTGGCCAGTTAGAGCGGCATCAGAACCAAGCTGAACACTCCATCGACAGACGAACAGATAAAGAACATGAGGTGTCTGCACACAGTGGAATATCACGCAGCTGTGAAAAGGAAGGACATCCTGTCCCATGCCACTACATGGATGAACCTTGAGGTCATTATGCTAAATGAAAGAAGCCAGACACAAAGGGGCAGATTCTGTATGATTCCGCTTATACGAGGATTCTAAAGCTGTCAGACTCATCGTCACAGAAAGTAGCCTGGTAGCTGCCAGCAGCTTGTGGGGAGGGGAAAGGAGGAGTCGCTGTTTATTGAGTACAGAGTTTTAGTTTTGTGACATGAAAAGTTCCAGAGATCTGTTACACACCAATGTAGACACACCTAACTCCACTGAACTGCACACTTAAAAATAGTTGGGATGGTAAATTTTATGTTACGTGTTTTTTTTACCACAATTAAAAATTAATTGATAATAAAGGAATGAATGAATCTGAGTGAATGGTGGCCCAAGAGAGCACTGGGTTGGAAATCTGAGATGGCGCAACCAGGAACACCCATCCCTGACCTCCCCACGGTTTCACCCAGCTGAGACCAGGTTTCCACGAATAGCCAAGCCAGCTTCAAAGGGCAGAAGACGTCACAATGACCAAGGGGAGCAGGTGGAAGGGAGTTTGTTTACGTGGTGGGTCAGAGAATTTATGAGTTCACGGTTTGTTGAGTTGAGTTGAAGGCCATTTTCAGCATCAGCTGAGCGAGTCTCTCCTCCCAGGGGCCTCGAACACAGTCCAGCCTCAAACTGCAGGCACCGGCTCAGTGCCGGGTACGCCCTGCGGAATGATTGCCTGGAGCCAGGCATCCCTCCCCATGTAAGCCTGTGGCCCACGGCCAGGGCTCCCCAACATTCTTCCAGTCCCAGAGTTCCCCGGTGGCCTCTCCCCAGGGAGCACCAAAGACTGTAGACAGCCAGCGTCCCCTGGGGACTGCATGCTTTCTTCCCACCCCCTCCTCCTGAAGCCACTACGTTCAAATGTGAGCACATCACCTGGAGGTTAGGATAGCAAGCGCCCTGGTAAGGTGGAAGCAGGGTGGACCTTGACAAGTGATGAGGGTATTTGTGACCCCTTGGGCAAAGAGCCTGTGCCTGAGTTTGGAGCAGCAAGAGCGCTGCGGCAGCCAGGGCTGCAGCAGGCTGTCATCACAGACAGCCCCGGTGCTACCACTTAGAAAGGAAATGCCTCCTGAGTTCATAATACACGGCAGGCACTTTATACAACTCATCTGATTTGGTTCTTGCCACCTCCCTAAAAGGTGGGTGCTCACGTTCCATTTTATGAGGCTCCAAGACATTGATGAGCTTGCTCAAGGCCACACAGCCAAGGAGCGTGGTGGGGACAGGAAGTCAAATCTGCCTCTGAGGTCCCAGCCCCGACCCCAACCCCACTGACCCCGTGTCAGCAGCCAGCCATGGGGTGCAGGGCCCCCACCTGGGACCTCACCAGTTCAGCTTCCAGACCAGCTCTGCTCAGCCCTCGGCATAGAAAGTGTTAAGGTGCGAGGCACAGCCAAGCTCCCTGACGCCTGCTCCCTAACTCCCTGCATTTCCCAAACCCTGCTGGTTTCCCAACCAGTCCTGGCCCTTAGTTCTAAACAAACTTTGGAAAACTTTTAATTCTAAATGAACTTTTCCTTCCTGTCTTTCTAGCCTCAGATCACCCCAGGCTTAGGGGAAAGTTGACCTCGCACTTTGCAGCCTTGCCTGTCGCCCGTTTCTTCTGTTCCAGCTCTGAGCTTTCTACACGTCTTCCGCTTTCCTTCCCTCCCCGGGCCTCTCCTTGCCACCCTCGGATTGTTTTGTCATCCTGCTCGGAGTATTCCTACTAGGAACACAGTCACACTCCTGCCTCCCCTTTTCATGGAAGAAAGACACAAAACCCAACACCAGGCCCACCACGATGAAAGCAGGTGCTTCCTGAGCTGGGAGCGACACCCCTGAGGATGGAGTCAGGTTCGACTGGGGGTCGGGAAGGAGGAGGAGACATTCCTGGGTTTAGGGTTATCTTGAGCTGATTGCACTTAAAAGCAGTTGCTTCACTTCAAAGGAGCTTTTAGGGCTGGTTTTGGGTTCTGTCCACTGAGCAGGCAGTAAAACCATGAGCAGGAGCAGAAGCCACCCCCGGGCACCGCCACCCGAGCACAGAGCCGGGCTGTCAGGGCAGACTCCAGGGCTGTTTACGGGCCTTACTGTGAATCCTCCCTCTTTTGTGGCAAAGGAAGAAACTGAGGCAGAGGGAGGTGGTGCCCAGCCCCCATGGAGGGAGGAGAACTCTGGGCCCCCCGGGCCTATCTCAGCACCCCCCAGGACCCTCCATTAAGTTTCCTGCCTCCTTCGGTGGCTGTCACACGGCCCAGACTGCAGGGCATAGAGCTGGCAGAGGGGCTTCTGGGGAGACCCAGCACCCAACAGGGATACCAGCACCACATGCAGACCCCATGCCTCCAAGGGCTTTGGGCCGATTGTCCAGGGGAAATTAGAGAACGTAATAATGGGCAGCATTTTGTGAGCGCTCACACCAGAGATTTTTCTTTATACCGAGGGCGTTAGGGCCTCTAAGCCTCCTGATCCCGCTGTGAGGTAGCTGATACAACCATGTGCAAAAGTAAGGAAGTGGATCAACATCGTAATTATTAGGGAAATGCAAATCAAAGCCACGATGAGATTTCATCTCATACCCATTAGGACGGCTACTTAATAAAAACAAAATGACAAGTGTTAGCAAGGATGTGGAGAAATTGGAACCCTTGTGCACTGTTGGTGGGAATGTAAAACGGTGCAGCCACTATGGGAAACGGTATAGCAGTACCTCAACAAACGGGAAAAAAAAGGACCAAAAGTGATGACATAGACAAGTAATTCTCAGAAGCACGTAAGAAAAGAATGGTGAAAATATGCTTGGCTTCAGGTGTCTACGTACCAGATTATGCGTCATGATCAATAAACAGAGTGAATTTCTTTTTTTTTTTTTTGAGACGGAGTCTCACTCTCTTGCCTGGGGCGAGTGCCATGGCGTCAGCCTAGCTCACAGCAACCTCAAACTCCTGGGCTCAAGCAATCCTGCTGTCTCAGCCTCCCGAGTTGCTGGGACTACAGGCATGCGCCACCATGCCCGGCTAATTTTTTCTATATATATTTTTAGCTGTCCAATTCATTTCTTTCTATTTTTGGTAGAGACGGCGTCTCGCTCTTGCTCAGGCTGGTCTCGAACTCCTGAGCTCAGAACAATCCGCCCGCCTCGGCCTCCCAGAGTGTTAGGATTACAGGCGTGAGCCACCGTGCCCGGCCAGAGTGAATTTCTTAAAATAAAAATAGAATTACCGTATGATCCAGCAATTCCACTTCTTGGTAATACCTCAAAGAATTGAAAGCAAGGACTCGAACACCCACGTTCTTAGTTGCGCATTTATAATTGCCAAGAGGTGGAAACAACCCAAGTGTCCATCAACAGATAAATGGATGAACAAGATGTTGTATATACACACAATAGAATAGTATTCAACCTTAAAAAGGGATGAAATTCTGACACATGCTACAACGGGGATAAGCCTTGGGGACATCATGCTAAGTGAAATAAGCCAGTCGCAAGGCAAACACTGTGTGATTCCACTTACGTGAGATACCTAGATAGTCAAATGCACAGAGACAGAAAGTAGAATGGTGGTCGCCAGGGGCTGGGGAGAGGGGGAATTAGGGAGTTACTGTTTAATGGGTACGGAGTTTCAGTTTTGCAAGATAAAGCCGGATGGTGGTGACAGTAGCCCAACAATGTGAATATACGTAATGCCACTGAACTGTACACTTAAAAATGGTTAAGATGGTAAAATTTTATTTGATGTATATTTTATCACAATTAAAAAAAATTTTTTAATGAAGAAAGTATAGTATCCAAAATTAAGAAAATTTCCCAAGGAGCAGGACTGAGATTTGAACTCAGATCTAGTTGGGGCCAAAATTTGTGTGCTTAACCACCCAACCTCCCTACAGCCAAAGGTTCCCGTGGAGTCAGCCACATTTCCCTGCCCCTGTCGCTGGCAACCACAAGCACACCTTCCCTAGATGACACCCCAGGCTCACGGCGCAGTCGGTGGTTGGGGCATAAGCACCTGTTAATCGACACCTATTTCTTGGGCACAGGGGATGATGATGAATAAGACAGACCAGGTCCCTGTCCTCGTGGCACTAATATTCTGTGGAAAGAGACAGAGAAACACCCAGGAAAATGGCGGTTAGTGGTAAGAACTGTGAAGGAAATAACCCACTCATGGAAGGAAAGCGACGGAGGGCAGGAGGAGAGAGCAGGTGGCTTCAGCTGGGATTGTCGGGGAAGGACCCTGAGGAGGGGACATCTCAGCCGGGGCTACAGGTTGAAAAAGTGCCTCCATGACCTGGCGAGAGGGCATTCCCAACAGAGGACACAGTTCCCGTGAAGACCTGGAGCCAGGAACAAGCTCAACAAGTGGTGGCTATCCCAGAGGGAAGGAGAGAAGGTGAGAGACGGGGTGGGAGCAGGAAGGGGCAGGTCACGGGGGCCTCGTGGGACTTGCCGAACAGTCTGGATTTTCTAAGGGCAACAGGAAGCGACTGGAGGGTTTCGAGCAGTGGGTGATAGGATTTTATTTTTGTTTTAGAAATAACTCACGTGTGTGGGCTTTTTCTTTCTTTTTTCTTTTTCTTTTTCTTTATTTATTTTTTTTTTTGTTTGAGACAGGGTCTCACTCTGTTGCCCAGGCTGGACTGCAGTGGCATCATGGTAGCTCACTGCCACCTCAGACTCCTGGACTCAAGCGATCCTCCTGCCTGGGCCTCCTGAGTAGCTGGGACTACAGGTGCGTGCCACCTCACCTGGCTAAGTGTGGGTGTTTTCTGTGTAAAGTTGACTTATCCTTGGGGTGTCATCAAACCTGTGCTCTAACCAGTGGGGCTCAGGGTGCAGACTGGGCCCTCTCAGAGTGTCCTGGATGGAGGTGTCATGGCCCGTGATTCACTTGCACTGTACCCAGGTCTGCACATCTGCCCCCTGGGTGCACAGGGACATTTCCACGGGCACACCTTGGAAAGAAGAGGGCCTTGGAGAAGCACCACCACCCCCGAGTAGCTGAGAAACACTCTGAGCCAGTGCTGAGGGGCTGGGGGCTAGTCCTGCCTCCCGCGGCCTCCCCTTCCCCATCCATCGTATGGCATCAGTGGGGAAGAAAAGGCCCGTGCTTGGCTCTGACAAATTACGACTCAAGGGATCTGTGCAGGAGGGATGTGGGAGCTGATTTCCTAAGTCACAAGGTGCTCTTTCCCTAAAAGGTGGAGTATTTTTAGCTTCCCCAGCAGCTCCTGAGGCTCTGAGGGTCTTGTTAACACACAAGACAGCTGAGGTGCAGGGAGGAAGGTTCTGACGGCCCCAGTCACTTCCCGGTGTGGCAGCCCAGGGTCCTCTGTGCCCACCTTGTCTGTAAGCAGGAGCCTGTACTCCAGGACGTGACAGCCTCACAACTATTACACCTGCTGTTACCCGAGGCCCATCTAGGACTCGTCATCAGCCGCCAGCTGCCTGACACACCACCTGTCCCCATCTGCCCACAATGTCAGAACTACATGGGGAGAAGTGACGCTTTCCTTGGCCACCATGATGGTTTACATAAAAATGACCCAATTTCAGTTAGGCAGCTTTGATTAAGCTCCCTGTGTGCTCCGACTCTGGACTGATCATTCACTCTTCTCCAAGCTCAGTGTCCCCGGTGTCTGGGCTGTCCTCACTCTGACCACTGGCCCTCCTGCCATCCCTGTTCTCTGGTTCCTACAATGGCCATCTCTTAAAAGTTGGGATGCCCAAGGTCCCATCTTCAGCCCTCTGGTCCCCTCACCCCACACTCCCCAGGGTTGGAACCCTCCCCTGCTGATGGAGCCCACGCCCCCCTGAGCCCTACTCTAGTTCCTGGTCTCCAGGCTCAACAGACCAACTGCCTGCAGGACCCCTCCCTGACCCCCAGCTGTCCCACAGACACCTAAACCTAGCTTGACGGACGTGAAAGTAATTATTTCCTTCCCCAGACAGGCTCCCTCTCCTGGATTCCCTGTGTCCCTTAACAGTCACATCATCTGGCAGCCGGAGATGCATCCTCTGCCTTCACCCATGCTCAGCTGCCACGGGAGGTTACGGATGCTATCGGTTCTCCTTTCAGCATGCCTCGCCTGTCTTCTCACCACCCCACCTCCACGGCCCTCACTCAGGGTCGTGGCATCGGCTGCCTGGATGACTGCAGTGCGTCTCAGCCTCGCTGGGAGGTAGCCACTCCATCCTGGGGCTTCATCTCGTGGCTCTGCCTTGAGCCAACTGGGCTATGACCCTTTGCTGTGGTCGGCTCCACCTCCTGGGAGCCCCTGAATAGGGGCAGGTCCTGCCTCTGTATTCCCACCTACTCTCACAGTGCTGAGCACGTCGGGCATGCAAGTGTTGATACTTAGATTCATTCCTTCATATACTCAGTTATTCAGTCAATGGATATTTACTTAGATCGTGCTTTATGCAAAGCACAGTTTTAGCACGGGGCTGGGGGAGGGCCGGGGGGCAGTGGTGGTGTGCAAGGGTGCTGACCCAGATCTAGAGCTGAGACGGGCGCGCTCATACCTGTACCACCTGACGTGCGAGAAGGGCCACGTGGATGCTGCAAAGAGCACAGGGGCCCCCGAGGGAGCTATCCCAGCAGCGTCACTGCCTCCTACCTAACAATCCAAGTGGCCCACCAGGACGGGCCTGGGAAGGGGCCAGGAGTTATTGCTGAATACCAAGCATCATGAAGCAAGCATTCCAGTTCAATTCTGTTCAAAAACGCTTTGGGCACAGCGCTGGAAGCCACCCAGAGTTGTCTCAGCTCCCACCGTCCTCCAAGGTCCAGATCCCATGACCTTTGAGAGGGCTCCCTCCCTACTCCAGGCTACGAGAACTTTCACTCCTTCAAACTCCTACAGCGCTCGCTGCCCTGCCATGTGTAAAACCGTGCCCCAGTGCTTATTTTCTGTCTGTACGTCCTGTTCTTTGTGTCAGCTGGCACCCCAGCAGGAAACAAATAGCACACCCCAACTAGGATACTCGTAGGAGGGTTTAAAAAATAAAGGACTATTTACAAAGGACAGGTCGGAGGGGAACCAGGGGAGACAGGGCTATCCCCCAGGGCTGGCAACAGGGCGCCCATCTCTCCCTAGGACAGAAGGGATGGGAGGGGACCAGCGCTGTGTCCTGGAAGGACAGGGCAAGTGGGACTGCCTGGACCACAGGGAGGGAGCTGGGGGTAAATCCCGCGCATCCTCTTCCAGCCGCCGAGCTCTTGTCAGAGCTGCCCACTGGCCAAACCCGACAGGAAACCAGAGGTCCAGGGAGGCCCTGGTATATTAACGGTTAGTCTGGGCCGAGAACAGAGCGGGCTGGGGCCGGCCTGCAGGGGCAAACCGGTGATGTCGGGCACACTCTCCAATCCTCGGGCAGCTCCTGTGTGGAGGGAGGTGTTTCCTCTGGGCCTCGCCACCTGCCTTGCTCAGAATGTAACCACTGAAGATCTAGTTCTCCCTGGAGTAACTAAGGTAACGATATTCCTTCTCAAGCTTGCTCCCAGCCCTCCTCTGGCCTCAGAGCCAGACTCGCTCGAAGCAAAGGAGATCTGCAGACAGGCACTAAGAGCCTAGCACTGGAGAGAGGCCTCCCGAGCTAGAAGCTCAGCTCCACCACTTCCTGACTCCAGGCCAGTAAGGCAGCTTCTCTGCACCTGTTTAAAAAAAAAAAAAAACTCGCAGAGATTGTTGCAAGGATAAAGAGATAATTTACACAAAGCACTGAGAGGTGTGCCTGCCAGATCGCAATGCTCAATGAATGCTGTTAAGTGTTGCTGCCGTTTGCTGGAGTCCCGGGGAGCTGTGGATTCGATGGGCCTGGCCCCGCTATCGATCTCCCGCAGGCAGAGCTGGCTTTGCTCTGAATCCACTCCCATGTCTTCTCCTCCTCTTCCCACCCTGCAGCATCTACCCGGCCAATGCCTGGGACTTTCTGGGCCTGAGAGGTGGCAGGAGTTGCAGCTGCTCCCTGCAAGTGCCGAAGTGGATGCAGAGGCTGACCGAGACCTGCGGCTGACTAGGGGACCTGTCCACCCAACGCCAGGGCGCAGTGCCGGCCACGCACAGGTAGTGGGATTTATAGTCTCCATCCCCTAACTCGCCTAGACACTCCAGGTTTTGAGTTTTCCCCCAAAACTGCCCCAACCTCTGACTGTGGAATCCTGGGGTCACCTGTTCCCTTTCTAGGGGTGCCAATGTTTCTCTTTCCAAGGTGGAGCACGTCACATGGGTTGTAAACATCTAGAGAGGGAGGCTGGGGCAATGGGGCCACTGGAATTCCAGGCTCCTCAGCAACACCATTTGACTCATTCCCCAAGTTGTACCAGGAACGGGGGGAGCCCATAAGTCCTCTTGAAGTTTCTCTAAACAGCAGGGTCCTGGGTACGAGGCGGCTCCAGCCGCAGCCCCCGGCTAGGAGCTGGCCAGGGGTGCAGGGCTTCGAGCTTTATCATCATGTCAACCAGCCAAGAAGCCCAACCTCAGCGGCTCCATAAACAGGGCCCTGGGGGCGAGGTAGGGGGGGCGGCGGAGGGGTTGATGGACGGCCTTCCCCGCAGCACAGTCAATTAAGAAGGAAGTTAAAAGGGCCATTGCGTTATTCCACTTATGAAAGGAATGTGGCCTGGGGCCGTGGTACCTGCTCTCAGAGGGGGGCTCTGGCCTGGACAGTGATAAGGAGGCTCTGCAAGTGAGGATCTGTCTCCTGGGAGTGCTCCCGCAGGGCCCCCAACAGGGAGATCTCCCTCCCCAAGCCCCCACAGCAGGTCTCCCAGGCCTCTCTGGCACGTCCCCTTCTGTCTGCTCCGCGTCCTACTTTCTACCCTCTAAGATGTGACCAAGTCGATCTGCTTCCGACCTGTGCAGCTGTGGCCGTATGAGCCATGATGTTGGAATCAGCAGGCTATGCCAAGTCAGCGTCAGGGCCCACACCGTGTAAACGCAGGGGCCTGGGACAGGGCAGGTGCTCAAGGGCACCGGAGAATGAGCGCTCTCACCTGCTGGCTGACACTCAAAATTCCACCCTTAGACATTCAATCCTTCAACTGAAAACCCTGTGTCTTCAGGAGTCCTCCTGCTCCTCCCACCCCTTCCCTCAGGTGGTCCACCTCAGCTCACATCTTCTAATAAAAATGTTTATAAACTAATAAAAATGTTTCTTTCTTAAAGCCTGGTAAAGGAAAGTGGCTTGACCTCAACTATTAATATAAAAACCTGAATTTAAAGCACCTCTCAATCAAATCTTTCCAAGCAAATATGGCTATGATCTCCAAAGTGGCTACTGGTTCTCCAAATTCCAGGCACCGGTAGAAAGCTTAGAAAGAGCTTGGTTAAGAACAAGGAAAGAAAGTACTACCTGAGTCATTAATACTCTCATGAGACAGTCCCAGTTAGCTATGTAAATTGACACCAAAAGTTTTAGTTAAGTCATAAACAGTCTGTGCATAGTGAAATATTAAGAGCAAGATGGGATTTGGAGGATAAATCCCTGATTTTTAAGGTTGATATCAGGGAGACTGATCACTCACAAATCCAGAGTGTTCCTTATAAGTGACACAACCACTCAGCAGACCACAGACCTGAGCCAGTGGGACATTTCCTACACCCTCGTGGCTGCCCAGAGACCCTCCAGCAGCCAGAAATTTCCTCTTCCAAACAGCCTGAACAACTGCCAAATGCCTTTGCCTGCGCCTGACGGCCGAAGTGCAAACAGTGGTATTTTTTAATTTAGCTGCTTTTCTGTCTCTTTGTTATTCCTTGTGTCTCATTATCTTGAGAGGTCTTTAATAACTGAGCAGGCCTGGAACATTCCTCCTCGGCTTCTCCCACATGGGCTTCTCCCACTCCGCCGCTGGGAGGAGGACGCAGGAGCTGACGCTGGCCTGCGTGTCTCCTGCTGGGGCCGCTGGCTCGCAGCCCTGGGCAGGAACTGGGAAGAGGAGGTCCTGGGCCTGCGAGGACCCCCCCAGGCACAGGAAATGAGACATGTGGCAGAAGAGGAGATATGCCCACCAACACCTCCGCCCCGCCCTGCACACACACTTGCACACCCATGGGGCCTCCAGCCTGCACTGTCTGAGTCACTGTGGCCCGTGAGTTGTTAGGTTAGAGGGGTTTCGCCGTGGGAGATGTTCTAGGTTTGCAATACGCCAAATTGGGTGTTTTCCCACCACTCACTATGGCGCTAGGAACACACCCCAAGGACAGGATATTACTTATTAATATATGAATAGTGAGTCCCCAGCTAGTCAACATCCACGTGGCAACCATAGAACATTCCACATTATCAAAATGCTTCTCAAACCATCAGGTTTCCTGTCACTCCAGGTGGAAGAAGGGAGGTTGGTGTGGCCCAGGCCTCAGGTGCAAGGGCTGTGCTGCCAGAGAGGCGCCAGGCGGAAGCCGGCCCCCACCCGAGGGCCCACAGCCCCACGCGGGAGACAAACCCTACGAGAGCACCCACAGAGGGGCAGGTAACTCAAAGGAGGGGACGCTGGAGCTGAGTCTTGGACTCCACGTGGTGTCCATCTTCTACAGGAGGGCTCACTCGTGAGCCCAGGGACAACAACCTGAGCCACCTGTGGCTGGGAGCGGGTCAGAGCAGCCAGAGTGCAAGAGGCTGGAGAGCTGGTCAGAGCCTGGAAAAGAAAGCAGGGCAGGCCAAAGCGATGTGAATGTTGGGAGGACAGTATGGGCGTCCTTTGCTCTAGAAAACGGATTTCCAACAAGGGCTTCAAAGAAAAGCAATGTTCGGATACTGGTTAGAAGCACAGCCCTCAGGAGCACACTGCCTGGGTTCAAACCCCAGGCCTACCACTTACTAGCTAGGAGACTGTGGAAAAGATACTTAACCTCCCCACACCTCAGTTTTGTCATCTATAAAATGACATAACATGTTTCATCAATTATAAGATGCATGGTGGGTTTTTGTTTCGTTTAGTTTTCAACATTTTAACACATCTAAAATCATCTTAGACTCATTGGCTAGGTGGCCGTAATGACACAGTTGTCAGCACTTGTACACACGTATCAAAAATTGCAGAATCGATGTCAGCCATTTGGAAGAAAATCCACACTTTTAAGAAACACCATATCCCTCTTGGTGGCACAGAGAATATTGTATGGAAAAACACAAGTCTGAGTTCTGACTCTGAGTCTCAAAACCATTCAGAAGGATGGGACCCTGAAGACAAGGAAGTTTTAAGCATTATCTAGACTAACGTATAAACTTCTTAGGTATGCACAAAATAGATATATGTTTTTGAAAATCCATGTCTAAACAAGTCCAAAAGAGCTCTTTCGTTGAATATAAAATAAAAACTCTGCATGACGAGAAAGCATTGTGTCATTGTTTTTCTTCATGTTACAAAAATCGGGTGCGTCTTGCAGTCGGTGGCATCTTAAAATCAATGAGCTGTGGTCAGAGCCACACTTACGTCATAAGATCGTTAGGAGGAGGAAATGGGCGAACATTTATGAAGTACTTAGAGCGGCGCCTGGCACATAACGATTGCAATATGCACGCCGTCAGACAAATGGACTGGACTCGCGCTTTAGAGACGTTCCCAGAAGGGCTGACTGTGGGGACGCAGGGCGGGAGACCCCTGCAGTGATCGGGGGAGACCGAGAGAGCCCAAGGTGACCATGGCCGTGTGGGCAGGCTGGAACCGTTTCTGCACGTGAGGAAGAGGGAGGGAGCGAAAACAGCACCTGAGGTTTCTGCTGGGGCCACAGAATGGTGCTTTCACCTGAGCTGGGGAATTCGGAGAAGCAGGCATGGAAAGGAAAATAATGGCTTCAGCGTGCGCCATGTTGAGCGGGACGTCTGTGGGACACCCAGGTGGAAGTGTCCGGTGAGAAGCTGGAAATAAAGGATCAGAGCTCACCAGACACATCCAAGACTGTGGAAAGAATGAAAGAAGGCAGGGAGGGAAGGGGAGAGGGAGGGTGAGGAGGGGAGAGGAAGGAAGGGAGGAAGGAAGGAAGCTGAACCACTTCCTGCAAAAGACTCATGGCTTAGATCACCCCTGGGACACTCACCCCTGTTCTCTTGAACACCTGACTTGTTTGCATATTTTTCCGTCTCCCCGACGACGACACAGGGAGCTGAGGGCAGGGAGTGCAGCGCCAGCCCTGGCGAGGCTGCTCCGGGAACATCTGCCGGGTGCACGTCCCCCACTGGGTCCCACAGTCTTCGCGGGTGGAAGCCTTGTCCTCGGCTCTTTGCCCTCCGCAGCGCCCCCTCACTCCGCGCTCGGTGACGACAAAACGAAACTGATCGGAAACCAAATGGACCGGGAGGTCCAGGCTCCTTGCCAGCATCAGTGCTCAACCAGATAAGGAGGAAAAAAGAGACAAAACAGGAGACAGGAAGAGAAGGCAGCAAAGACGAGAAGGGTGTGCACAGAAGAGGAGCGGAGAGAGAAGAAAGGCCATTCCGCGGGGCGGCCCAGCCCTGCCATGAGCCCTGACTGCTGTTCCCGGCTTCGACCTCCGCGTCCCCACCCTGCAGTCTTGCACAAATCACTCCCCACCCAGGAACCCAGGGCAGCACCGGAGGAGATGAGAAAAGAGCTCATCGCAGGGCCAGTCAGCCTCTGTGGCCAGGGACCTGGAGCCAAGCCCTTCACCTCACTGGGTGGGCCTCGGTTTCCCCTTCTTGCCATGAGGGGTTGGTGGCGGAGCCCCTGATTGTGTCGCTCTCTGCCTCCCCTCAGCCAGCAGGGAGAGCTGCCGCGCGCTGTAACGTGCCTCCTTGGAGCTTCGGGAGCATCCCCCCGCCCCCACCCCACCCCGTCCCCATCCCCTACTGTTCGAGACTTTCCTTCGTTCCCCCACACGCCCTGTCTCTATTTTTGTGTGCCCACCACCCAGGCCCAGGCCCCAGGAACCAGGACTCTGCACTGCACCACACGGTGGGTCTCAGTTACCAGAGTCTGTGTCTGAGGGTCTCTCCCGCGTGTGCCAGGGCAGCCCACCCCACAGGCCACACCCCACAGGCGTGGCTGTCAGCCCCAGGCCTGCTCCTGTGACCACCTCATTGTTTTGGGGGAGTCACTGCCCAGTTCAAGGAGAAAGGCTGAGAGGGAAGTCTGGGACCGCCCCCCGGCACACACCCTCCACCAAAACAGGCTTCCTGAGGAGCCCCTACGCTGAGGGGACAGTCCAGCCATACCACCCTGCCCGCCACTGGGCTCAAAGTGAGAAAAACAGGCAGCCCACCACCCGTCCCAGTGTGAACCGAGTTCTGATACCGGCAAATGGCAGCTGGGGCGGCCTCTGAGCCGGGGGGCAAGGGAGAGCAGGCCGGATGCTGCCAGGGAAGTTGCATTTCCCCCACACCACACGACCACACTCTCTGTGGATGCCCCAGAAGGAATCCAGGCTCAGTTTTGATCACCGTGCACCCCCTGCCCCCAGGCCCCCAGAGCCGTGCTGGCCTGTCCCCCAGCCAACCACCCCTCCCCACCTGCCTTCAGGCTGGTCACAGGGACATGCCACCCACCACTGGCGGAGGGAGATGTGCCAGAGCTCCATGGCACGTGCCCCTCCCCTCTGTGCTCTCCCCTTGCCCTCCAGCTGGGAGGGGACAGGACCACATTACAGCACTAGAGCTAAGAAAGGGGAGACTAAACTAGGAAGGGGACTGGGAGGTCACGGGGAGCCCACAGAGGTCTGGGACCTGAGAGCCTGGGTCATGCCTGGAAAATGGTCCCTTGGCAACCATGAGCATCCCTGGAGACCAGGGGGCTTTAGAGGAGGCCCTGAGGCAGAATTTGAGTTGGGACAGACAAGGGACAGCATGTTCACAGGAGGCAGGAGCAGGCTGGATGGGACAGAGAGACACAGAGCTGCCAAATACCTCTGTGGCCTCAAGTTTTGTAGGGAGGTTGGGGAGCAGCATGAATGGGGAATCTGGGAAAGAAAACTCCCAAAAGGCCCTGAGCTGGATGCCACCGGGGGTCCCTGGGGGGCGCGGTTGGCAAGCAGCCCCAGCTCCGGTGACCAGAGCGATAACCTCGAGGAAGACTAGAAGAAAGGAAAGAAAATCAGTACAGACTTTGGCAATGGATCCCCCTGGCTGGTGGGGGCAGAGGAGGCCACGTGTGGTTTAGCTCAGGGAGGTGAGTGCAGGGAAAGCTGGTATTTTGGATGCACTTTATATCTTGGTGCTTGGTTTGCCCAATGTCAAAACCCCTATTTCGCCTTGGCTTGCCGGACAGTTCCTTGGATGGTTCCACGAGGTGCCTGCTCCTTGAGGGTGGAGACGTTCTTTTGTTCACCCCTTTTTTCGAGCAGTGTGATAATTGAACATCTGTGATAACTGGGGGCCCAGGTCCCTGACCATCAGAGCACCTGTAAGCCAGCACACCCACCCCATGGCCAGCAACCGGGCTTGCACCCTACACAGTGCCAGGGCCCAAGAAATGTTTGTTGCATTGAAATGATGAATGAGCATCAATTTAATGAGGGCAACTATGAGTCAGTTTAGTCATGCAACTGGTTTGACTCGGGGAAGGAGGTGACTTTCTTCTCTTTGAATTCTGGGCCTAATGAGGGCCGCAGGCTGGCACACGGGGCTTTGAGCAGTAGCACGCGGAGGGCACTGCCCCTGACACCTGCTGCTTCCTTCACATGGGTGAGCTGGTCCTAAATGAGGCTGGCCCGAGGGAAGCAGATGGGCCCCGCTGTGTTTTCAGAACTCAAGATTACTTCTGGCATCAGCAAATAGCACCAGAAATTTTAATCAGAAAGGAGGGACAAAATAAATAAATAAAAAGAAACCAGTGACAGCTGCCGGCCATCACTCTAATGAAAAAAAAATACGCAATCCACCATGGTCAGCTTTCTGCTGTTCCCTGGTTCCCCCTCCGCACACACTGCAGGCAGCAGGCCACCTGTGTAGGGACAGAGGTCACAGCCCGAGGGGCACAGCCCGGGGCCAGAGAGAGACCGCTCAGCCCAGAGCACACGTGGGTTACACAGACGGATACGGCCGCAGCCCTGAGCTCCTCCGCACCCTGCGACACTCCCCTGCCCGCTCCAGTCCTCGTGCTTGTCCTCCGAGCTGCGTCTCCACCTCGGGGCTTCCCAGCTTGCTGTTCTTGCTGGGAAAGTCTCCTGCCTCGGTTTCCACTGACCACTCCTTCCCCACATTCCAACAGTGCTCAAATATCGCCTCCTCAGATAGGCGCTCTCAAAAATAGCACACGTGCATCCTGTCGTCTTCGAACCACTTATCCCATGTTAGCCGTCTTCCAGGCACCCTCTCCCTGCGGGGTTACATTATTTGTGCTTGTTTTTACTTGTTTGCTATCTGTTCCCACCTGGCCCTGCTCGTCCACACACACCCTGAGGACAGGGACTGCCTTGCTCACCGTCCTCTCCTGAGCTGCCTGGCACAGAGCACGCTTCCGATAAACATTCACCGAATGAATGAAGTGCTGTTGCTTCCAAGCCTAGATGACCCATCTGACTTACTGTCGGAATCTGAGCTGCATTTCCCGACAAAGCGTGCGGGGTGGAGTGTTCCCATTTACTCCCACCGCAAGCCCGCGTACCGGAGGGCCGCACAGAGGTGGCACTAACAGGAATGATCATTACGCGCCAGGCCCTCTGCTGGGTTCTCTGCAGGCGCGAGATCATTTACTCCTCGTGATAACCTTAAGCAGTGGGTATTTTTGCCCAACTTAGCAGACGAGAAAACCAGGGCTTGGAGAAGGAACTTAAGTTTCCCAAGATACCACTGACCCTATCCATGACGGAGCCTGCACTTAACTCACAGCTGTTTGACCCCAAAGCTCAGCCACAAAGAAGCTTTTTCTTGGATAAAACTAGAGCAATTGAACCATCCCCACTAAAACCACCCGTCCTGAAAGCCCACTTGCCCTGTCCCTGCTTCCTGGGGGGACACCAGATTGGCCAGGGCAGGGCACTTTTGCCACCTTCCCACCCAAAGCACTGACAGTGCTGAAGGAGCTAATGTGACTGTCCTAGCCCCACACCCAAGCTCCTGGATGACCCGTCAAAGCCTTCGAGGATGGTGGGGAGAGGTGGACTAGGAGGAGGGGAAGGGAGGAGGTCGCAGAGGGCAGGCTGCTTTCTGAGATATTCGGGGCAGAGAGGGGCTTGCTCAGAGCCTCCCCCTTCCCCTGCCCACAGGCATCGCCTGAGTTATCTCAGCCAGAGAAGAAAACCGTCAGCCCAGGGCAGCTGGACTCCTGAGGCCCACAGCCACCTAGGACAGTGGGGTGGGGTTCCCAGCAAGGGACAGCAGCGAGATGGGCTCCCAGGCTGGCCGGCAGAAGGCAGAGACTCAGGACACTAGCAGAGAGACCCACGTGGGCAGGGAGGCCCCGGCTCCAGGCCCCCTGAGCTGTGGACTCATTGCCTGTGTCAGGGACAACTCACTTCTGCTGTGGGCACCTTCGTCTCCCCCTCGAAGGGACAGACCCAGCCCCCGACACACTCACCTCCAAGGGCTCGGAGGAGGTGAGCAAGGGAGAGGCAGCTCAGAGCCGAAAGAGCCCTTGAGAAAAGCGCGGGCGTCTCAGCCTTACGGAGGTTCCTGCACGGCGCTCTGTGGGTGCTTTTCTAGATGTCATCTCACCTTAACCTTCACGAAGCTCTGTGAAGTAGGTGCTTTTATCGTTCCCGCTTTGCAGATGAGGAAACTAAAGCTCTGAGGGGTTAAGTAACTTGTCCCAGGCAGTTCTGGGCTGCAATTTTGTACGCAGCCCCCCTCTAACTTCCCCTTTACTGTCAACACTGCTAGAGGCCCAAAGCTCTCCGAGAACCTTCCACGGGGAATGGGGACGGCTCTGTTGTCTACGAGGACCACCTCTGGCCCATGCAGGCCCCGGTCAGCACGGGCACGTTGACAAATGTGTGGAGATGTGGCAGTTGCGTGGTCCTCTCCAACGCTGGCGTTATACCTCCTGCCACCTCACCGCACGCAGCTCCCCACCGGGGCGAGGATGCCGGCAGTCGGGACATTGGAACTCCAGCCTCAGCTCTGCTGCCCACCAGCAGCGGGACCCCCATCTGTCGCATGGCGGGAAGCCTGCCCTCCCCGCTTTAGAGGACCCTCGCAAGGCCCACCCGAGGCCTCCCTGAGATAGGCACGAAGTGCTGAGCTGGTGCAAGGACAGTGAGAAGGAGAAGGCCGTCGGGGAGACTGAGGAAGGACGGGATGTCGGTGCCTGTTCACACAGTCCTGCTGGGCACTTTGAGGCAGAACCAGTCCCCGTGGGAGGCCCCATTCCGCAACGGGAGCTTACACAGGACACAGACAACTGAGATGGGATCCGAGGCTGAATCCAGGGATGACAAGTTGTGCCAGGGTGCAAACACGAGCTAGACCATCCAGTTTCTCTCTCCTCCCGAGTTCGATCTCCTTGACCGTGCGGATAATTCTTCTGAACCTTAGAAACCCCAGAACCTCATACTCAGCTCACGGCCAGAGAGGTTCAGTGAACGCACACACGCTCCACCCTAGGACTGTTAATGACAGAAGGAACAAAATGACCTTCTTGTGAGACAGCATCACCTTTTAAAGCGTGACATCTGAGACCTTCATGGGGATGGATTCCGAGGACAGCTGTTGATACTGAAAGTTCAAGTTTGAACACAGCGTTTGACAGCATCCAGACCAAAGATCCAATTGATTTTTCTAGGTGTGACCCTGGTCCTCCAGCAGACCCTTTGAGGTTCCTGTCAACTCTATTTTTGTCCTCGTGTCTGGGAAAACTGACTAAATTTCCTTTTATTTGGAACCAAGCCCAACTCTGAAGCTGGGTGGATGCAGCCACACTTCCGCACCCGAGTTTCCGTAGGCTTGAAAACAAGGCTGGGTGTTGCAGAGCACAGCTGTGCTAACAAGCACAGCTCTTATCTGTCCGGGCCGAGTCCTGCCGGGGTGTCCCGGAGAGCCATGGCGGTGACTGAAGAGCCGCCAGCCACACCCAGTGGGGCCAGGGTGGACGGGAAGCGTCAGCCAGAGTCACGAAGGAGCTGGCTCATCAGATAAGGGGCCCTGAGAAAGGACCAGAAGAGTCGGCTCACCAGTGTGAGGGACTCTCCCCCAAAAACCACTTCTAGAACCTTCTCCAGAAAGACTGGCCTGGTTATCCTCACCCTACCTGAATGACCTCCTTTCTCTGCATTTTCAAAACCCATGTCACCCTGTGAGTGTTCCTGTCTCTGTGCACAAGCTCTAGCCCTCTACTCAAGTGTCTAATCCACTAAAAGCCCTCAGAGTCACCCATGTGTCCCCCTTGATGCTGGTCCCTTTGTCAGCACAGGGGCCTGTCGTCACCTGCCTGGCTGCCTGGGTGGTTCTCATCACTGGCCGCACAGCAGAGCCATCCATGAAATATCTCTGCCATGGGCTTGCTCTAGAGGTTCCAATTTAACTGGTGTGGGACGCACCTCAGGCCTTGGTGTTTTTCAAACACGCAGTCAGGGCTGAGGACGTCTGCTCTACCCAACATGCTGACACCAGCTTGGAGCCAGCAACTCCTAACTCTAAGGCCTGGGAGGTTGAAACGGGGACTGCAGGAGGGAGTCGGTGGAATCCCTTCACCCAGCCCTCATTAAACAGTCAAAGAGATCAACCCAGCGAGTCCACCACTAGGCTGGGGCAGCTGGCTCAGGGAAGAGGATTGGCCGCACGGTAGACTCTCCTTTCCAAGGCAGAGGCCGCGACTTCCAGGCAGGGGAGATATCAAAGTATTCATCATGGGTGTGGCACAGGCACTGGCGGTCAGAACACATCCCTGACCATCAGGACAGATGCCAGCCATGCTGGGACGTACCTGCTGAATGCCAGCCCGGCTCTGGGGCTTCAGTACCCACCCTTTAAAACCCACCACAACAGGCACTACTCAACAGCGGCTCTGTAGACATCTTTTTTAAATTTCAAATTCCCCTTTTGAGAGTGTAAAAGCAATACTTGCTCATGGTAGCAAATCCAGGAAAGCATAAAAAGGAATCCCAACTCATCCACAATCCACCATCCAGAGAGCATGCACACACACACACACACACAGGCTCACACACACATGCACACACTCACACACGCACGCAGCGCCTCTCTCATCCACCTTCCCAGAAAGCCCGAGTGTGTCTCCCTTGCTCATCTCTGGCAGGTGCCTTCTGTGATGGGCGATATGTCCCACCTGCAGTCAGGGTATCCAGAAACCTCTCCAGATCACTTTCTGTCACTCTTTCTCCCTGAGAAAGTAGGAAAGGGCAGGACATCATAGCCCCGAGGAGGGAGAAAGGGAAAGTGAGTAATCAGGATGGGATGGGGCGCTCCCCTCCCCCAAGAGCAGGCCAAGTCAGTGTTCAAACATTCCTGGAGCGTGAGGAATGGGAGGATACAAAGATATGTCACCTGGTTCCTGCCCTTGAACACGTCACCATATAGTTAAAGAAACCAGACAGCCCCCCAACTACTGAGATTAAATGAGTTAACAATAATGTGTTTAAAATAGTACCTGAAACATAGTAAGTGCACTATAAGTGTTTGCTGACAATTTTATTCTCATTACCCAGGACATGTGGCACGTAAGTGCCAAGAGAGTAAGAAAGTGAAAAGGGCTCTTTGTTTGGAGGGAGGAAAGATCGCTGGGGTTTGGGTGGTCAGGCCTGGTTTCCCGGATCCTGAGAATGGACAAAGACCCCAGCCCTGAGCTTTGGAAATGCCCCAGAAACAAAGCCCAGGATGGGCAGGAACGTGGGTAGGTGGCCCAGCTGGGCCCTGTGCACGCCATAATCGGACCTCCTGTGGCTCTCCTCTTCTTTAGGTGTGGTGGGATGAGGCCAGGAGGGATGAACCCTGGGCAGGTGTAAGAACCTGCAGGCAGTCACGGTGCAGGTTTGCTGGGCTTCTCCCTGCTGGGCTGAGCTCTGGTCCTGCCTGCCAAGTGACAGCTGCGGTCTGCACACTAAGGGAAATTCCAAGGCGGTCGGGAGGGGAGGATCTGGGAAAGGCCCCCTTGCCTGGGACAGCAGAGGGGTTTTTAAGGTCTGAGTAAGGAGCAGGGAGGGAAGAAGAGGCTTGGCAGCCCAGGCAACAGGGATGCAGGCGAGGGCAGGGACGTCTGGTGTTTCGCGTTGCCGGGTGATTGGTGTGCAGGGTGACTCTCTCTTCTGTACCTCCACAAGGGCCCCAGGAAAATCCACACTTCTGCCCAGGGCTTGGGGGTCAGATTTGTATTTAGAGGCTGTAACAAAGTGTTGGCTGACCTGAGGCTGGCACGGGACAGGCACGGGGGATCCCCACAGTGAGAAGGTCTCTCTCAGGTTCTCAGAGGCCACTCTTGAAATTCGTGCCAGGCCAGCCTGGACTGCATCGGACAAACAGCAGAGGAGGAGGAGTTGAAGGAGCCCTGGGGAGGCCAGCGGGCTTGGCTGTGCAGAGGAGGCCGGCTCACTCAGGAGGGAAGTTTGTGCAAGGGCCCTCAAAGCAAATACGAACTCCCCTCCATGCTACACGCTCTCTGTCTTATCGCTGCAGCCACTGGGCAGTGGATCCTGGGAGTAGCGGTGAGCAGGGTGGGCCCCCGCGGTTTGCTTTGATCCATCCTTATCTACCCTAGAGGGCGGGAGGCCCAAGACTCCCCGCTCAGCCCCCTTCCCTGGCCGGGCCAGGCCTATAATTCACACAGCCTGGCCTCCCTTCAGAGGGCTTTGGTGGTGAGAGCGCAGTCCCAGTCTGTACCAGCCGCACCCGCCCACGCCGGGCCCTGGGATTAGGGCCAGGGGGGCTCCTGCATTCCTCTGGACCACCTCACCTGCAATCTCCTGCATAGGGGCCTCTCTGCGGGCCAGGCCCGGGCTATGCGCCCGAGGAAGGCTGTGCAGCGTTTCGGGGAAATGAGGAAGGGAGATTGTTTCTCCTCGGGAACCTCAGGCCTTCCTCTCAGACAAGCCCTTTCCCATGGCATCCTTGCCCAGTGACTCAACCCCAGTGCCAAAGCCAGGAAGCAGCCTCCTCAGCACCCAGCAGACCTGCCTCCGCTGCTCCAGGAGAGAAAGAGCCGGCAGCAGCGGCACCAAGTCGTCTTCCTGCCCACTGGCCCTGTCCCCAGCAAGCCTCAGTCTTTACCACTCCCGAGACAAGTCCTCGGCCCAGATAAGGACAGCCGCGTCACCCCTGGCTCCCTGAGGACCAGGCATAGGTCTCTGCTGAGAGCCTCCAGGGAAGAGACACTTCTGGAAGGCTCCTCTCTCCAGAAGACCCATCTTTCTTTTGTCCTTGCCAGGAAAACCTATCCTGGCATCAGAGTGGATCTGAGAACCAGAATTCCTGGGTCTTACCCATTCCTCTCTCTGCAGCCACTGCCCCACGTGCCAACCTGAGCGTTTAATCCCTCAGGGGAGGTGCTGAGGGAAGAGGGGCTGCCCCACCCCCGTCACTGCAGGCTCCCTCCACCACTGAGGACTGGAGACTTGGGCCAACCCCACAGCCAGAGAACTGTCTCCCTTGAAATGCTTCCAGTTAACACTTCCTATCCTGAGAAGATAAACAATGGGGCTGGTGATGTCAGGGACCACCCAGTGCTTAAAGCCAACAAGGATTGCTCAGGGGCTCCTCCGAGTTGGGTTTGTGATTTGGTGCTGTGTTATCAGCAACACCAACTCTCACCTTCACCACAACCTTAAGGGGTAAGGACAGCAGGTATTACTGCCTCTGTTTCACAGAGACATGAGAGGATGGACACTGAGACATGTGGCTTGCCAGATCTCATAGCCGCCACATGACAGCCAGATTAAACCTCAAGATCCTGGCTCTTCTCTGAACTGCACACACTACACAGGAAGGTCGCCTGGCTCGGTGCTGTCTGGCACACTGGGATTATGGACGCGGGAGAGAAAGGATAGTAGCTCAATATAAACCTCGAGGATGGAATAGACCCCAACATTGCACAACATCCTATGACAATCAGCCATTCATTCCCTCATCAAATACATATTAAGTACCTATCTTATCCCAAGTACCGTGCGAGTACCTTCTAGCCGGAAAAGAGGGACATTAAACAACTAATGTAGGCCAGGCATGGTGGCTCACACCTGTAATCCTAACACTCTGGGAGACTGAGGTGGGAGGATCGCTTGAGACCAGGAGTTCGAGACCAGCTGGAACAAGAGTGAGACCCCCATCTCTACAAAAAATAGAAAAATTAGCAGGCATTGTGGTGCACGCCTCTGGTCCCAGCTACTCAGGAGGCTGAGGCAAGAGGATCTCTTGAGCCCAGGAGTTTAAGGTTGTGGCGAGCTACAATGACTTCAGCCTGGGTGACAGAGTTAGACCCTGTCTCAAAAAAAAAAAAAAAACAAAAAAACAACTGATGATAACAAAGCCTGCACTGTGGGACTCTGGTCTATGAGCCAGGGAGAGAGGGATCCTGGTAAAAGTGCGACTAAGAATACACCAAAGGACCTTCCAATGTGTTGGTGACATTCTCTTCATTAAGCAAGGTCATTCACACACGGGTATGAACCGTGCTCTTGAATAAACGAGGTCTGTCCCTGGCCACAGAATAGGCAGAGCCGGAGGGCAGAGGGAGAAATGAACTCGGGGCTCTGGACCACAGGACATGGGCGCTGGTGGAACAGGGCTGGCGAGGAAATGTCAAAAGCAAGGCAAGAGGGTCTGTGGGTCTCTGCTTGCTGAAGGCAAGGCAAGTGCCTTCCTCTGCCCTCCCTGGCAGCCCTGAGATTAAAAGACGAGGTTGCAGAAGTGCAGGGGGCTTCCCCCAGCCCCAGGTCCCTGGCTCGGCTCTCTGTCCTGAGAACCTTCCAGAGCCTGGGCACTGCAGCATGACATCACTGTGGTCTGGAGCATGGGCCGGGAGATTTGGCCGAATGCAGTCACTCATGAAGCGTGAGGTAGCCAAAGCTTGCTAAGGGCTGGGGCGTAGCTGCGGCAGACGGGCTCCCTCCGTCCTCGTTCCATTCAAGTCCAAGAGGCAAGCCCAGCACAGGCATGCGAACACAAAACTGACGGATCTCAGGTTGTCACGAGCACCGCCAAGAAAAGCAGAGCAGGGTAGCTGGGGCGGCTAAGGAGACCTCCTTCGCCCTCCTCATCCTCTCCCAGGCTAAGCTGCAGGGACTGCCAGCAGGGAGAGGGCCGAGGGACAGGCAGGGGAGAGTGGGGAGAAAAGAGAAGGAAGGGGAAGAGGAAGGGAGAAGGTGGTGCAGGAGTGGGCAGGGCGCGCAAAGGCCCGGGGTCCTGGCAACGGCACGGGTGGCCTCAGCCTGGCCTGGTCAGCTGAGCCCTGTTAGGGGCCCTGTTAGTGGCTGGTGGCCAGGGCCCTGGCTTTGTCCTCCCTTCCACCCCCAGTCCCATCCCCAGGGGCCTCCTCGGCATCCCCTTGCCACCCTGAGCCTGTGAGGGTCCCTGGGCAGGGTCCCAGGGGAGGCCCCGAGATGACCTGGTTGGGAACATTTGTCTGGCTCTGGTAGAAGACAGAAAACACAACAGCATTTTCCCTGACAATCCAGCGGCCCCGAGGCAGCTGTCGTGTTGAGAGGCTGGGCACGCAAGGCCTCCAGGACTGCACCCCTGCTCTGCAGCCCGCCTGTCAACGCGCTCAGGAAAACCGAGCCCCAGGGAGCGGGTGCACCGCCACCGTCTGACAGCGACACCACCGCCTGCCAGCAACACAGCAACAGCCCCCAGCCTGGGGCGGAGAGAGCGGACCCTGCGGACGGCTGAGGCAGGGCTGCTGTGGAGACAGGAGGCCAGATGGGGGTGGGGGGGCCGACCAGGAGAAACTCAGTCCCCAGCTCTGCTTGGTGACAAACCCACCGCTCCCTCCCTGAAGGCCACTGCTCAATCTCTCCCTCTCAATATCCAGGCCAACCCCTCGCCCACAAAGGCTATCCTAATCTCTCACCTGGATGGGGAAGCTTGCCCATTTGTTTATCAGCACACATGTATGGAACCACCCATGTGGCAGCTGATACAGAAAAACCAAACCAGCCTTCCTGGGAGGAGGTTACGTTCCGCTGGAGCGGATAAGGACAGGCACAAGGAGAGTGCCAGACATACATGCACTTGTGCATACGTGCTCATCCGTGTCCTGAGAACCCCCCCTGGCCCTAGCAGACGGGGACAACTGGTTACTCCATAAAAGAAGTTCAAGAAGAGAGAGGAAAGGATCTGGCTAGTTCATTGATTGACCACCTTGGGCAGGTGAGGGTCGGCTGCAGGTGGACAGGGAGCGTGTTTGCCTATACGTGGGGGAGGGAGACCCTTTTCTTTGGAAGCATTACACCCACCGTGCCCCCACCCCATTGTCACTGTCCTGATCGCCCCTGGGCCAGGCTGCAGCTCTCTCTCACCTCCCAGTGACCCCTCAGAAGGGGAAAGCTGGGATTCCACCCCCTTCAACAGACAGAGGCATCTGGCACCCTCCCTTTCGGGTGGCATCGGCCCTGGTGGAGTCCTGCTTTGGCGAGTCTCCAAGCAGCTGTCTTTAACCCGTTCCTATCCAGCACACCAGCTTACTCCACATACATACTGACCCTTCCCTCACATTCTGTGCCCCTATAGAGCTTCCAGCACCCTTGGCGGGGAGGGAGGGTCAGGTCAGCTTTAGCTAGGGACACTGTGACTCCTGGCCTGTCCCCTCTGAGAAGAGCCCTCGGAGCCCTCCCCTGCAGGGTCAGGAGGAGCTGCAATGTTGTTCCACCGATGCCACGCGCCCGCCAGACCCCACGCCTGCCCGCAAGCCACAGGCACGCTCAATGCCGCCTCTGTTGCGAGTCTCCTCGTGAAAAGCCCGTGCTGTGGCTCCCAGCTCCAGCGAGGTCTTCAGTACAAGGTCTCCATTCATGCCACGTTCGCCCTTTTTGGGCCGCACAGGCAGCTCTTGCTCCCCAAGAAGAGCTGCCCGGGGTGCAAGGTGGATCTTCCCCCTCGGCTCCCAGAGAGGCCAAGACACAGGCTGCCTGAAGTCCCTCTCGCCACCCAGTGTCGCCTTCTGTCCGCCTCCTGGAAATCTGGACACCGGCTCAGAGCACCAGGGTCTAGGGGTGCACATCAGCCTGCAGGTCTCTGGGGAGCCTGAGTGCCCCTCTGCCAACAGTCACCCAAGCTGTCAGCTGCCATGAAATGTCAAAGAGAGGACATGCTCCAACAAAGCACACAGAAGAAACGTTTTTCCTCTTCCAATGAGCTGACCAAAAAAAAAAAAAAGATGTCTGAAAGACATCTATCTCTAGAGACTGAATGGAGAGTCAGTTCTGAGGAATGGGGCTGCTGACAGGGACCTTATCAGGCCAGAGCGATAGCCGATTGGCTCTGTGAAGCCCATGTAGTTTGGTGAGTCCGATACCATCTGCGGACTGTCATGTCCCAGGTAAGAGAATACAGCAGTGGTTCTCAAACTTGAACGTGCATCAGAATCGTCTGCAGGGCTTATTAGAACACGGGCTGCTGGGCCCACCCCCAGAGTTAGTGGTTCACTAGGACTGGGATGGAGCCCGTAAATCTGCATCCCTCACAGGTTCCCTGGTGCTGGTGTAAGGTTATAGTAGAATCTCCCCCCGTGTGTGCTTAAAAACTTTATCGATTACAGCTCCTTGGAATTTTCCCCACCCCAGATTGGCAGTTTCGATTGCACCAGAAATACCTCCCCCACGGCCCCTTGGAGAAGTTTGTGTAAGATTAAGTCTTTGGAATTTCCCCACCCTGAAACCAGGTTGTGCAAGATTAGGC